>JAPXFQ010001364.1:7500-101324 GCA_028564705.1 Apricaphanius iberus | reverse complement strand
CCTAAAACTCAATGTTTTATAACTGATGTTGTAGTGTAACTGCGAAGGAACAGGAATACAATGCAAGAGGTAGTGGGTTCGAATCCCAGGGGGAGCAAAATTTTTTTTTTTCTTGTTTGAAAGCTGGAATCAAAATCCCTATGTTATACACAGTACTACATTGCACTTGTATGCATTTTAGTTGATTTCAGCTTTTTCAGTATATTTTCATACTAATCCTATTAATACTAATGACAACATCTTAGCTAGCATTAGCATGCTAGTTAGCATTACCATGCTAGCTGTTGCTAGCATTTTAGCTAATTTTAGCTTTTTGACTAAATTTTTGTACTGAATGGGATTATAGTAATGCCAACATGTTAGCTAGCATTAGCATGCTAGTTAGCATTAGCATGCTAGCTGTTGTTAGCATTTTAGCTAATTTTAGCTTTTTGACTATATTTTGGTACTGAATTGGTTTATAGTATTGCCAACATGTTACCTAGCATTAGCATGCTAGTTAGCATTAGCATGCTAGCTCTTGTTAGCATTTTAGCTAATTTGAGCTTTTTGACTATATTTTGGTACTGAATGGGTTTATAGTACAGCCAACATGTTAGCTAACATTAGCATTAGGATGCTAGTTAGCATTAGCATGCACACCGTGGCCGTCCCTTCTCTAAATTTCCTGAAATTTTCTAGTTATTATTTATTATTCTTCCGCCACCGTTAATGCGGGTCGTACCGTAGCGTGCACCCCCACAATATATACATCAAAACGACCGGCTCCATCGCGACATCCGGGCTATTACTTTTATAAGCGATTGGAGTTACCATGGCGACGTAATAAGCGAAAAACCACGCCAAAAAATGCCCAAAATCCCCATAGGAAATGAATGGAAAAACGGCCAAAAATCATGAAAATTCACTATTTTTGAAGATTTACTGTGTAGCCATACAATAACCTAAAAAATCCATTAAAAATTCAGATTATAGCCACGTCCGTGCTGTGTTCAGCATTGAAGACCGCATGTCGATAGCTGTTACGGTTTTGTCGCAATCTGACTTTGTTCGACCCACAGTTTTCCCAAATGATGATTTTTAGAGTGGAGCAGCTCGTTAAGCAGAGTGTGGAGTGATGAACTTTTGGAAGGTCCTCATCAAAATTTAACTCGACGTCACGGCCACATATTTCGCACTAGTGACATGATTTTCGGTCATGAAATAGAGCCGCCCTTTGTGATTCTCAGGATCATTTCAAAATGTCCCTATGTCGCACGGTTTTCTCTCAGCGAGCTCTAGATCGCTCAAAGTGGAACCCAGTTTTAGGGCTTTTCGCCTATACTTTATCATTGTGGCTGGTCAGGATTATCTCAGCCAGAGAGATGTTCTTAGTCATTTTCCTCTCGCTCCCTCTCGGACTGTGAATAAGGTAGAGACTTCTGCTTTGGCATGAACGAAGAGAAATGATATATCTCGCTCACACTTCAAGAATTTTTCCGATACCTTGTACGGTTTTTGAATGGGAACGATTTGTTCAGCGCACTTTTGAATGAAAAAGTCTAAATCTAAGCTGTTAATCATTCTAAAGTGTCTGCAGCTGCTGCAGTTTTCACTCACACTTGTTGCTGGGGAAACGAAGCACCTTTGATCAGAGTTCACTAAAGTTCATTCCACAGTCTATATACATTTAAACCTGTGTTTAACCCCACTTAAACACAGGTTATGCTATGCAGTACTATAGAGAGAAGTACTACAAACAAGTCCATGTGTCAGTCCATCTGTCTTTGTCTTTCTGACCATGTCTCTGTCTTTCTCAGTCCCCCTGTCTGCCTGTACAATTTCATCTGTGAATAAGATAGCGATATTTATCCTTTGTGTTCAATTATTTCAAAGCACAACTCTCTAACACTCCAATAATTTTCCTGATAGCTGCTATAGGTTTTGAATGGGAAAGGTTCGTTCGCAGCTGTTTAACACTCTGAACATGGAGAGGAGACAACAGATCATATGGCCTAAAACTCAATGTTATATGTATGTCTGTGATGGCGTAGTGGTTAAGAAAGAGGGTTTTGCATCCCAGAGATACTGGGTTCAAATCCAGGAGCGAGCAGCAAATAATTTTTCTTTGCTGAAAGCTGAACTGGGAGACGAGACAACAGATCATATCGCCTAAAACTCAATGTTTTATAACTGATGTTGTAGTGTAACTGCGAAGGAACAGGAATACAATGCAAGAGGTAGTGGGTTCGAATCCCAGGGGGAGCAAAAATTTTTTTTTTCTTGTTTGAAAGCTGGAACCAAAATCCCTGTGTTATACACAGTGCTACATTGCACTTGTATGCATTTTAGTTGATTTCAGCTTTTTCAGTATATTTTCATACTAATCCTATTAATACTAATGACAACATCTTAGCAAGCATTAGCATGCTAGTAAGCATTACCATGCTAGCTGTTGCTAGCATTTTAGCTAATTTTAGCTTTTTGACTATATTTTTGTACTGAATGGGATTATAGTAATGCCAACATGTTAGCTAGCATTAGCATGCCAAGTTAGCAATATGCATGCTACGGCATTAGCATTTTTGCTAAATTTAGCGCTTTTCTTAGACTATAATTTTTGGTACTGAATGGTTTATATTAATTCCCACATGTTAGCTAGCATTAAGCATGCTAGTTTAGCATTAGCATGCTAGCTGTTGGTTAGCATGCACACCGTGTTTGAGCTTTTTGACATTTTTTGGGTACTGAATGGGTTTATAGTAATGCCAACCGATGTTAGCTAACATTACATTAGCATGCTAGTTAGCATTAGCAAGGCACACCGTAGGGCGTCCCTTCTCTAAAATTTCGACTGAAATTGTTCTAGTATAAGGGACGGCCCAATGCAATGCATGGAGGCAGTGCAAATCCATTGAAAAGCAATGTATTGCACTGCCTCCATGCAATTGCATGGGCAGTCCCTTATTACTATTCACTTCTAAACGGACTCTTATTAAGGGACGGCCCAATGCAATGCATGGAGGCAGTGCAAATCCATTGCAAAGCACTGTATTGCACTGCCTCCATGCAATTGCATGGGCAGTCCCTTATTCTATTCACTTCTAAAAAACGGACTCGTTATAATTTATTTATTATTCTTCCGCCACCCTTAATGCGGCTCGTACCGTAGCGTGCACCCGCACAATATATACATCAAAACGACCGGCTCGATCGCGTGATGTGTGCTATTACTTTTATTGGAGATTGGAGTTACCATGGCGACGTAATTAGCGAAAAACCACGCAAAAAGAAGCCCAAAATCCCCATAGGAAATGAATGGGAATAGGAGTCAAAAAACATGAAAATCACCTATTTTTGAAGATTTACTGTGTCACCATACAATAACCTAGCAACACCATTCGAAATCCAGATTGTAGCCACGTCCGTGCTGTGTTCAGCAATGAAGACCGCAGTTCGATAGCTGTTACGTTTTTGTCACAATTTGACTTGTTCATTTCGACCCAAAGTTTGCCTCAAAATCTATCGACATTTTAGAGTTGGAGCACTCGTTTAGCAAGTGTGGAGTGATGAACTTTTGGAGAGGTCCCTCAACAAAAAATTTAACTCGACGTCAAACGGCCACATATTTCGCACTAGCTATTGAGCATGATTTTCGGTTCATGAAATAAGCCGCCCTTTATGTGATTCTCCATGATCATTTCAAAATTTCCCTATTGTCGCACGGTTTTCTCTCAGCGAGCTCTAGATCGCTCAAAGTGGAACCCAGTTTTAGGGCTTTTGTCCTATAGTTTATCATTGTGGCTGCTCAGGATGATCTCAGCCTGAGAGATGTTCTTAGTCATTTTTCTCTCGTTCCCTCTCGGACTGTGAATAAGGTAGAGACTTCTGCTTTGGCATGAACGAAGACAAATGATACATCTCGCTCACACTTTAAGAATTTTTCCGATACCTTGTACGGTTTTCGAATGGGAACGATTTGTTCGGCGCACTTTTTGGACTTTTTTCTTAAAATTGAAGCTCTTAATCATCTTAAGTGTTTGCAGCTGCTGCAGTTTTCACTCACACTTGTTGCTGGGGAAACGGAGCACCTATGATCAGAGTTCACTAAAGTTCATTCCACAGTATAAAACACATTGAAGGCCTATTAAACCCAAACTAAACACAGTTATGCTATGCAGTACTATAGAGAGAAGTACTACAAACAAGTCCATATGTCAGTCCATCTGTCTTTGTCTTTCTGACCATGTCTGTGTCTTTCTCAGTCCCCCTGTCTGCCTGTACCATTTCATCTGTGAATAAGATAGAGAGTTGTGCTTTGAAATAAGTGAACACAAAGGATAAATATCGCTAACACTCCAATAATTTTCCTGATAGCTGCTATAGTTTTCGAATGGGAAAGGTTCGTTCGCAGCTGTTTAACACTCTGAACATGGAGAGGAGACAACAGAACATATGGCCTAAAAGTCAATGTTATATGTATGTTCGGATGGAGTAGTGGTTAAGGAAGAGGGTTTGCATCCCAGAGGTACTGGGTTCAAATCCCGGAGAGAGCAGTAAATAATTTTTCTTTGCTGAAAGCTGAACTGGGAGACGAGACAACAGATCATATGGCCTCCTTGTCTGTCTTTCTTTTTCAGTCTGTCTCAGTCCCCCTGTCTGTCTCTACCGTTTCATCTGCATTCCTTTCTTTACATCTCTCTCTGTGTGTCAGTCTATGATTCAGCATGTGTGGCTTCCAGAACAACTCCATATCCCATAATGCTTCAGAACCCACATTCATTTCTATGTATGTTCCTGCCAGGCATAGTGAAACTGACCATTAGATCAGACTAATCTCTGTGTCTGTCTATGAATCAACATGTGTTGCACCTGTGATAAGAGGTCACCAAAGGTCAACCCTCAGTATATACATTGAAGCCCTGTTAAAGCCCACTCACACACAGTTAATGCTGTGTTCTATAGAGAGAGATACTACAAAAGGGTCCATGTGTCAGTCAATCTGTCTTTGTCCTTCTGACCATGTCTGTCTGTCTTACTCAGTCTGTCTCAGTCCCCCTGTCTGCCTATACCATTTCATCTGTGAATAAGATAGAGAGTTGTGCTTTGAAATAATTGAACACAAAGGATAAATATCGCTAACACTCCAATAATTTTCCTGATAGCTGCTATAGTTTTCGAATGGGAAAGGTTCGTTCGCAGCTGTTTAACACTCTGAACATGGAGAGGAGACAACAGATCATATGGCCTAAAACTCAATGTTATATGGATGTCTGTGATGGCGTAGTGGTTAAGAAAGAGGGTTTGCATCCCAGAGATACTGGGTTCAAATCCAGGAGCGAGCAGCAAATAATGTTTCTTTGCTGAAAGCTGAACTGGGAGACGAGACAACAGATCATATGGCCTAAAACTCAATGTTGTATAACTGATGTTGTAGTGTGACTGCGAAGGAACAGGAATACAATGCAAGAGGTAGTGGGTTTGAATCCCAGGGGGAGCAAAATTTTTTTTTTTTCTTGTTTGAAAGCTGGAACCAAAATCCCTATGTTATACACAGTACTACATTGCACTTGTATGCATTTTAGTTGATTTCAGCTTTTTCAGTATATTTTCATACTAATCCTATTAATACTAATGCCAACATCTTAGCTAGCATTAGCATGCTAGTTAGCATTACCATGCTAGCTTTTGCTAGCATTTTAGCTAATTTTAGCTTTTTGACTATATTTTTTTACTGAATGGGATTATAGTAATGCCAACATGTTAGCTAGCATTAGCATGCTAGTTAGCATAATCATGCTAGCTGTTGTTAGCATTTTAGCTAATTTTAGCTTTTTGACTATATTTTTGTACTGAATGGGTTTATAGTATTGCCAACATGTTAGCTAGCATTAGCATGCTAGTTAGCATTAGCATGCTAGCTGTTGTTAGCATTTTAGCTAATTTTAGCTTTTTGACTATATTTTGGTACTGAATGGGTTTATAGTAATGCCAACATGTTAGCTAACATTAGCATTAGCATGCTAGTTAGCATTAGCATGCACACCGTGGCCGTCCCTTCTCTAAATTTCCTGAAATTTTCTAGTTATTCTTCTTATTTATTTATTATTCTTCCGCCACCCTTAATGCGGGTCGTACCGTAGCGTGCACCCCCACAATATATACATCAAAAAAACGTCCGCTCGATCGGCGGTGGATTTGTTGCGATTTTACTTTTATTGGCGATTGGAGTTACCATGGCGACGTAATTAGCGAAAAACCACGCAAAAAGAAGCCCAAAATCCCCATATGAAATGAATGGGAATAGGAGTCAAAAAACATGAAAATCACCTATTTTTGAAGATTTACTGTGTCACCATACAATAACCTAGCAACACCATTCGAAATCCAGATTGTAGCCACGTCCGTGCTGTGTTCAGCATTGAAGACCGCATGTCGATAGCTGTTACGGTTTTGTCACAATTTGACTTTGTTCGACCCAAAGTTTGCCCCAAATCGACATTTTTAGAGTGGAGCACCTCGTTAAGCAGAGTGTGGAGTGATGAACTTTTGGAAGGTCCTCATAAAAATTTAACTCGACGTCACGGTCACATATTTCGCACTAGTGACATGATTTTCGGTCATGAAATAGAGCCGCCCTTTGTGATTCTCAGGGATCAATTTCAAAATTTCCCCTATGTCGCACGGAGACAGGTTTTCTCTCAGCGAGGCTCTAGATCGCTCAAAGGGGAACCCAGTTTTTGAGGGGCTTGTTTTTCGCCTATAGTTTTATCATTGTGGCTGCTCAGGATTATCTCAGCCAGAGAGATGTTCTTAGTCATTTTTCTCTCGTTCCCTCTCGGACTGTGAATAAGTTAGAGACTTCTGCTTTGGCATGAACGAAGAGAAATGATAAATCTCGCTCACACTTCAAGAATTTTTCCGATACCTTGAACGGTTTTCAAATGGGAACGATTTGTTCGGAGCACTTTTTGAGGATTTACTTGAAATTGAAGCTTTTAATCATCTAAAGTGTCTGCACCTGCTGCAGTTTTCACTCACACTTGCTGCTGGGGAAACGGAGCAGCTTTCATCAGAGTTCACAAAAGTTCATTCCACAGTCTATATACATTGAAGGCCTATTAAACCCCACTTACACACAGGTTATGCTATGCAGTACTATAGAGAGAAGTACTACAAACATGTCCATGTATCAGTCCATCTGTCTTTGTCTTTCTGACCATGTCTCTGTCTTTCCGTCTTTCTCAGTCCCCCTGTCTGCCTCTATCCTTTCGTCTGTGAATAAGATAGAGAGTTGTGCTTTGAAATAATCGAACACAAAGGATAAATCTCGCTAACACTCCAAGAATTTTCCCGATAGCTGCTATAGTTTTCGAATGGGAACGGTTCGTTCGCAGCTGTTTAACACTCTGAACTTGGAGACGACACAACAGATCATATGGCCTAAAACTCAATGCAGTATGTATGGTTGTGGTGGTGTAATGGATAAGGAACAGGGTTGGCATGTAAGAGGTACTGGGTTCGATTCCAGGAGCAGTAAATTTTTTTTCTTTGCTGAAAGCTGAACTGGGAGACGAGACAACATATCATATTGCCTCAAACTCCATGCTGTGTAACTGATGTTGTAGTGTAACTGTTAAGGAACAGGAAGACAAAAAAAAAAAAAAATTAAAACCAATTTGCAAGAGTAGTGGGGTTTCGAATCCCAGGGGGAGCAAAAATTTTTTTTTTTCTTGTTTGAAAGCTGGAACCAAAATCCCTATGTTATACACAGTACTACAATTGCACTTGTATGCATTTTATAGTTGATTTCAGCTTTTTTTTTCAGTATTTTTCATACTAATCCTATTAAGACAAATGACAACAATCTTAGCTAGCATTTAGCTGCTATTTAGGGCATTACCAATGTTTGCTGTTGCTTGAAGCATTTTGACAAATTTATAAGCGTTTTTGACTATATTTTGTATCTGAATGGGATTATAGTAAATTGCCAACATTGTTAGCTAGCATTAGCATGCTAGTTAGCATTAGCAAGCTATGCTGTTGTTAGCATGTTAAGCTAATGTTATAGCTTTTTGACTATAGTTTGGTAGCAGAATTGGGTTTATAGTATACTAATGCCAACATGTTAGCTAGCATTAGCATGCTAGTTAGCATTAGCATGCCAGCTGTTGTTAGCATTTTAGCTAATTTTAGCTTTTTGACTATATTTTTGTACTGAATGGGATTATAGTAATGCCAATATGTTAGCTAGCATTAGCATGCTAGTTAGCATTAGCATGCTAGCTCTAGTTAGCATTTTAGCTAATTTTAGCTTTTTGACTATATTTTGGTACTGAATGGGTTTATAGTAATGCCAACATGTTAGCTAGCATTAGCATTGAGCATGCCTATTAGCATTAGCATGCAGCACCCGTGTGGCCGTCCCTTCTCTAAATTACCTGAAATTTATATAATTTTCGAGTATTTATTTATTATTCTTCCGCCACCCTTAATGCGGCTCGTACCGTAGCGTGCACCCGCACAATATATACATCAAAACGACCGGCTTGATCGCGTGATGTGTGCTATTACTTTTATTGGCGATTGGAGTTACCATGGCGACGTAATTAGCGAAAAACCACGCAAAAAATTCCATAGGAAATCCCCTATAGGAAATGAATGGGAGATAGGAGTCAAAAAACATGAAAATCAACTATTTTTTGAAGATTTACTGTGTCCACCAACAATAACCTAGCAACACCAATCGAAACCAATTGTAGCCACGTCCGTGCTGGATGCTTCATCATTGAAGACCGCATGTCGATAGCTGTTACGGTTTTGTCACAATTTGACTTTGTTCGACCCAAAGTTTGCCCCAAATCGACATTTCTAGAGTGTAACTGCTCGTTAAGCAGAGTGTGGAGTGATGAACTTTTAAAAGGTCCTCATAAAAATTTAACTCGACGTCACGGTCACATATTTCGCACTAGTGACATGATTTTCGGTCATGAAATAGAGCCGCCCTTTGTGATTCTCAGGATCATTTCAAAATTTCCCTATGTCGCACAGTTTTCTCTCAGCGAGCTCTAGATCACTCAAAGTGGAACCCAGTTTTAGGACTTTTCTCCTATACATTATCATTGTGGCTTCTCAGGATTTTGTGTAACACAGAGATGTTCTTAGTCATTTTTCTCTCGCTCCCTCTCGGACTGTGAATAAGGTAGAGACTTCTGCTTTGGCATGAACGAAGAGAAATGATAAATCTCGCTCACACTTCAAGAATTTTTCCAATACCTTGTACGGTTTTCGAATGGGAACGATTTGTTCGGAGCACTTTTTGAGGATTTACTTGAAATCGAAGCTTTTAATCATCTAAAGTGTCTGCACCTGCTGCAGTTTTCACTCACACTTGTTGCTGGGGAAACGGAGCACCTTTGATCAGAGGTCACTAAAGTTCATTCCACAGTCTATATACATTGAAGGCCTATTAAACCCCACTGACACACAGGTAATGCTATGCAGTACTATAGAGAGAGGTACTACAAACGAGTCCATGTGTCAGTCCATCTGTCTTTGTCTTTCTGACCATGTCTCTGTCTTTCTCAGTCCCCCTGTCTGCCTATACCATTTCATCTGTGAATAAGATAGAGAGTTGTGCTTTGAAATAATTGGACACAAAGGAATAAATATCGCTAAACACTCCAATAATTTACCTGATAGCTGCTATGAGTTTTCGAATGGGAAAGGTTTCGGTGTCGCGAGCAGGTTTAACACTCTGAACATGGAGAGGAGACAACAGATCATATGGCCTAAAACTCAATGTTATATGTATGTCTGTGATGGCGTAGTGGTTAAGAAAGAGGGTTTGCATCCCGGAGATACTGGGTTCAAATCCAGGAGCGAGCAGCAACTAATTTTTCTTTGCTGAAAGCTGAACTGGGAGACGAGACAACAGATCATATGGCCTAAAACTCAATGTTGTATAACTGATGTTGTAGTGTGACTGTGAAGGAACAGGAATACAATGCAAGAGGTAGTGGGTTCGAATCCCAGGGGGAGCAGAATTTTTTTTTTTTCTTGTTTGAAAGCTGGAACCAAAATCCCTATGTTATACACAGTACTACATTGCACTTGTATGCATTTTAGTTGATTTCAGCTTTTTCAGTATATTTTCATACTAATCCTATTAATACTAATGCCAACATCTTAGCTAGCATTAGCATGCTAGTTAGCATTACCATGCTAGCTGTTGCTAGCATTTTAGCTAATTTTAGCTTTTTGACTATATTTTGGTACTGAATGGGTTTATAGTAATGCCAACATGTTTGCTAGCATTAGCATGCTAGTTAGCATTAGCATGCTAGCTGTTGTTAGCATTTGAGCTAATTTTAGCTTTTTGACTATATTTTCATACTAATCCTATTAATAGTAATGCCAACACGTTAGCTAGCATTAGCATGCTAGTTAGCTTAGCATGCTAGCTCTTGTTAGCATTTTAGCTAATTTGAGCTTTTTGACTATATTTTGGTACTGAATGGGTTTATAGTAATGCCAACATGTTAGCTAACATTAGCATTAGCATGCTAGTTAGCATTAGCATTCACACCGTGGCCGTCCCTTCTCTAAATTTCCTGAAATTTTCTAGTTAAGGGACGGCCCAATGCAATGCATGGAGGCAGTGCAAATCCATTGCAAAGCAATGTATTGCACTGCCTCCATGCAATTGCATGGGCAGTCCCTTATTACTCTTCACTCCTAAACGGACTCTTATTATTATTCTTCTTATTTATTTATTATTCTTCCGCCACCCTTAATGCGGGTCGTACCGTAGCGTGTACCCCCACAATATATACATCAAAACGACCGGCTCGATCGCGTGATGTGTGCTATTACTTTTATTGGCGATTGGAGTTACCATGGCGACGTAATTAGCGAAAAACCACGCAAAAAGAAGCCCAAAATCCCCATAGGAAATGAATGGGAAAAGTAATCAAAAAACATGAAAATCACCTATTTTTGAAGATTTACTGTGTCACCATACAATAACCTAGCAACACCATTCGAAATCCAGATTGTAGCCACGTCCGTGCTGTGTTCAGCATTGAAGACCGCATGTCGATAGCTGTTACGGTTTTGTCACAATTTTACTTTGTTCGACCCAAAGTTTGCCCCAAATGATGATTTTTAGAGTGGAGCAGCTCGTTAAGCAGAGTGTGGAGTGATGAACTTTTGGAAGGTCCTCATCAAAATTTAACTCGACGTCACGGCCACATATTTCGCAATAGTGACATGATTTTCGGTCATGAAATAGAGCCGCCCTTTGTGATTCTCAGGATCATTTCAAAATTTCCCTATGTCGCACGGTTTTCTCTCAGCGAGCTCTAGATCGCTCAAAGTGGAACCCAGTTTTAGGGCTTTTCGCCTATACTTTATCATTGTGGCTGGTCAGGAGTATCTCAGCCAGAGAGATGTTCTTAGTCATTTTTCTCTCGCTCCCTCTCGGACTGTGAATAAGGTAGAGACTTCTGCTTTGGCATGAACGAAGAGAAATGATATATCTCGCTCACACTTCAAGAATTTTTCCGATACCTTGTACGGTTTTCGAATGGGAACGATTTGTTCGGCGCACTTTTGAATGAAAAAGTCTAAATCTAAGCTGTTAATCAATCTAAAGTGTCTGCAGCTGCTGCAGTTTTCACTCACACTTGTTGCTGGGGAAATGGAGAGCACCTTGATCAGAGTTTCACTAAAGTTTCATGTCCAACAGTATATACACATTGAAGGGCCTATTAAACCCCAGTTTAACACAGTTTTTCCTATGCTAGTACTATAGATAGAAGTAAGACAGAACAAGTCCATGTGTCAGTCCAATCTGTCTTTGAGTCCTTTCTGACCATGTCACTGTCTTTCTCAGTCCCCCTGTCTGCCTGTACCATTACATCTGTGAATAAGATAGAGAGTTGTGCTTTGAAATAATTGAACACAAAGGATAAATATCGCTAACACTCCAATAATTTTCCTGATAGCTGCTATAGTTTTCGAATGGGAAAGGTTCGTTCGCAGCTGTTTAACACTCTGAACATGGAGAGGAGACAACAGATCATATCGCCTAAAACTCAATGTTATATGTATGTCTGTGATGGCGTAGTGGTTAAGAAAGAGGGTTTGCATCCCAGAGGTACCGAGTTCAAATCCAAGAGCGAGCAGCAAATAATTTTTCTTTGCTGAAAGCTGAACTGGGAGACGAGACAACAGATCATATGGCCTAAAACTCAATGCTGTATAACTGATGTTGTAGTGTAACTGCGAAGGAACAGGAATACAATGCAAGAGGTAGTGGGTTCGAATCCCAGGGGGAGCAAAATTTTTTTTTTTCTTGTTTGAAAGCTGGAACCAAAATCCCTATGTTATACACAGTACTACATTGTACTTGTATGCATTTTAGTTGATTTCAGCTTTTTCAGTATATTTTCATACTAATCCTATTAATACTAATGACAACATCTTAGCTAGCATTAGCATGCTGGTTAGCATTACCATGCTAGCTGTTGCTAGCATTTTAGCTAATTTTAGCTTTTTGACTATATTTTTGTACTGAATGGGATTATAGTAATGCCAACATCTTAGCTAGCATTAGCATGCTAGTTAGCATTAGCATGCTAGCTGTTGTTAGCATTTTAGCTAATTTTAGCTTTTTGACTATATTTTGGTACTGAATGGGTTTATAGTATTGCCAACATGTTAGCTAGCATTAGCATGCTAGTTAGCATTAGCATGCTGGCTCTTGTTAGCATTTTAGCTAATTTGAGCTTTTTGACTATATTTTGGTACTGAATGGGTTTATAGTAATGCCAACATGTTAGCTAACATTAGCATTAGCATGCTAGTTAGCATTAGCATGCACACCGTGGCCGTCCCTTCTCTAAATTTCCTGAAATTTTCTAGTTAAGGGACGGCCCAATGCAATGAATGGAGGCAGTGCAATACATTGCTTTGCAATGTATTGCACTGCCTCCATGCAATTGCATGGGCAGTCCCTTATTACTATTCACTTCTAAACGGACTCTTTATTCTTTCACCGTTAATGCGGGTCGTACCGTAGCGTGCACCCCCACAATATATACATCAAAACGACCGGCTCGATCGTGTGAGGTGTGCTATTACTTTTATTGGCGATTGAAGTTACCATGGCGACGTAATTAGCGAAGAACCACCCCCAAAAACACCCATTGGAAATGAATGGAAAAACGGCCCAAAATCATGAAAAATCCACTATTTTTGAAGATTTACTGTGTAGCCATACAATAACTTATCAACACCATTCGAAATCCAGATTGTAGCCACGTCCGTGCTGTGTTCAGCATTGAAGGCCGCATGTCGATAGCTGTTACGGTTTTGTCACAATTTGACTTTGTTCGACCCAAAGTTTGCCCCAAATCGACATTTTTAGAGTGGAGCAGCTCGTTAAGCAGAGTGTGGAGTGATGAACTTTTGGAAGGTCCTCATAAAAATTTAAATCGACGTCACGGTCACATATTTCGCACTAGTGACATGATTTTCGGTCATGAAATAGAGCCGCCCTTTGTGATTCTCAGGATAGTTTCAAAATTTTCCTATCTCGCACGGTTTTCTCTCAGCGAGCTCTAGATCGCTCAAAGTGGAACCCAGTTTGAGGACTTTGCTCCAATACGTTATCATTGTGACTCCTCATGAGTTTCTCCAACAGACAGATGATCTTAGTCGTCTTTCACTCGTTCCCTCTCGGACTGGGAACAAGGTAGAGACTTTTGCTTTGGCACGAACGAAGAAAAATGATAAATCTCGCTCACACTTCAAGAATTTTTCCGACACCTTGTACGGTTATCGAATGGGAACGATTTGTTCGGAGCACTTTTTGAGAAAAAAGTTGAAATCTAAGCTGTTAATTATCGAAACTGTTTGCACCTGCTGTAGTTTTCACTCACACTTGTTGCTGGGGAAACGGAGCACCTTTGATCAGAGGTCACTAAAGTTCATCCCATAGTCTATACACATTTAAGGCCTGTTAAAGCCCACTCACACACAGTTAATGCTGTGTAGTTCTATAGAAAGAGATACTACAAAAGGGTCCATGTGTCAGTCCATCTGTCTTTGTCTTTCTGACCATGTCTCTCTGTCTTACTCAGTCTGTCTCAGTCCTCCTGTCTGTCTCTTCCCTTTCATCTGCATTCCTTTCTTTGCATCTCTCTCTGTGTGTCTGTCTATGAATCAGCATTTGTGGCTTCCAGAACAACTCCATATCCCATAATGCTTCAGAACCCACATTAATTTCTATGTATGTTCCTGCCAGGCATTTTGAAACTGACCATTAGATCAGACTAATCTCTGTGTCTGTCTATGAATCAGCTGTGTGGCACCTGTGATAAGAGGTCACCAAAGGTCAACCCTCTTTAAATACTTTGAAGGCCTATTAAATGTGTCATGTCCATCTGTCTTTGTCTCTCTGACAGTGTCTCTGTCTTTGTCCTTGTCTGTCTTTCTTTTTCAGTCTGTCTCAGTCCCCCTGTATGTCTCTACCCTTTCATCTACATTCCTTTCTTTGCATCTTTCTCTGTGTGTCTGTCTATGATTCAGCATGTGTGGCTTCCAGAACAACTCCATATCCCATAATGCTTCAGAACCCACATTCATTTCTATGTATGTTCCTGCCAGGCATATTGAAACTGACCATTAGATCAGACTAATCTCTGTGTCTGTCTATGAATCAGCATGTGTGGCACCTGTGATAAGAGGTCACCAAAGGTCAACCCTCAGTATATACATTGAAGGCCTATTAAAGCCCACTCATACACAGTTGATGCTGTGTAGTTCTATAGAGAGAGATACTACAAAAGGGTCCATGTCTCAGTCCATCTGTCTTTGTCTTTCTGACCATGTCTGTCTGTCTTACTCAGTCTGTCTCAGTCCTCCTGTCTGTCTCTACCCTTACATCTGCATTCCTTTCTTTGCATCTCTCTCTGTGTGTCTGTCTATGAATCAGCATGTGTGGCATCCAGAACAACTAACTCCATATCCCATTATGCTTCAGAACCCACATTCATTTCTATGTATGTTCCTGCCAGGCATATTTAAACTGACCATTAGATCAGACTAATCTCTGTGTTTGTCTATGATTCAGCATGTGTGGCACCTGTGATAAGAGGTCACCAAAGGTCAACCCTCTTTATATACTTTGAAGGCCTATTAAATGTGTCATGTCCATCTGTCTTTGTCTTCACTGACAAGCGTTGTCTCAGTCTTTGTCCTTGTCTGTCTTTTCTTATTCAGTCTGTCTCAGTCCGCCTGTCTGTGTCTCTAACACCTTTCATCTGCAATTTCCTTTCATTCATCTACTCTCTGTGGTGTCTGTCTATGAATCATCATGTGTGGCTTCCAGACAACCTCCCATATCCCATAATGCTTTCAGAACCCACATTCAATTTCTAATTATGTTCGCTGTCAGGCATTTCGAAACTGACCCATTTGAGACAGGCCTAAGGAAAGTCTTCACACCCTTCACATAATATACAGGTACTAAGGAGCAGCATGCCAGGCCTTGTATGTATTTTAGTTGATTTCAGCTTTTTCAGTATATTTTCATACTAATCCTATTAATAGTAATGCCAACAGGTTAGCTAGCATTAGCATGCTAGTTAGCATTAGCATGCTAGCTGTTGTTAGCAGTTTAGCTAATTTTAGCTTTTTGACTATATTTTTGTACTGAATGGGTTTATAGTAATGCCAACATGTTAGCTAGCATTAGCATGCTAGTTAGCATTAGCATGCTTCTGTTGTTAGCATTATTAGCTAGTTTTACGGTATTTGACTATATTTATTTTCCTGAATGTGTTTATGAGTAATGCACAACATGTATAGCTAGCATTAGCATGCTAGTTAGGCATTAGCATGCTAGCTGTTGTTAGCATTTTAGCTAATTTTAAGCGGCTTACAACTAATTAATTTTGGCATAGAATGGGTTTTATAGTATTGCCAACATGGTATGCTAGACATATGCATGCTAGTTAGCCATAAGCATGCTAGCTGTTGTTAGTTAATATAACATAATTTGAGCATTTTGACTATATTTTGGTCTGTCTGGGTTTATTAGTAAGCCAACATGTTAGCTAGACATTAGCAGATAGCAATGCTAGTTAGCATTAGCAAGCACACCGTGGCCGTCCCTTCTCTAAATTTCCTGAAATTTTCTAGTTATTTTAGCTTTTTGACTATATTTTGGTACTGAATGGTTTATAGTAATGCCAACATTGTTAGCTAACTTTAGCATGCACACCGTGGCCGTCCCTTCTCTAAATTTCCTGAAATTTTCTAGTTAAGGGACGGCCCAATGCAATGCATGGAGGCAGTGCAAATCCATTGCAAAGCAATGTATTGCACTGCCTCCATGCAATTGCATGGGCAGTCTATTATTCTTCACTCCTAAACGGACTCTTATTCTTCTTATTTATTTTTCTTCCGTCTCCGTTAATGCGGGTCGTACCGCAGCGTGTACCCCCACAATATATACATCAAAACGACCGGCTCGATCCCGAGATGTGTGCTATTACTTTTATTGGCGATTGGAGTTACCATGGCGACGTAATTAGCGAAAAACCACGCCCAAAAAGCCCCATAGGAAATGAATGGAAAAATGAGTCAAAAATCATGAAAAACCACTAATTTCGAGCATTTACTGTGTCACCATACAATAACCTAAAAAATCCATTAAAAATTCTGATTGTAGCCACGTCCGTGCTGTGTTCAGCATTGAAGACCGCATGTCGATAGCTGTTACGGTTTTGTCACAATTTGACTTTGTTCGACCCAAAGTTTGCCCCAAATCGACATTTTTAGAGTGGAGCAGCTCGTTAAGCAGAGTGTGGAGTGATGAACTTTTGGAAGGTCCTCATCAAAATTTAACTCGACGTCACGGCCACATATTTCGCACTAGTGACATGATTTTCGGTCATGAAATAGAGCCGCCCTTTGTGATTCTCAGGATCATTTCAAAATTTCCCTATGTCGCACGGTTTTCTCTCAGCGAGCTCTAGATCGCTCAAAGTGGAACCCAGTTTTAGGGCTTTTCTCCTATAATTTATCATTGTGGCTGGTCAGGATTATCTCAGCCAGAGAGATGTTCTTAGTCATTTTTCTCTCGCTCCCTCTCGGACTGTGAATAAGGTAGAGACTTCTGCTTTGGCATGAACGAAGAGAAATGATACATCTCGCTCACACTTCAAGAATTTTTCCGATACCTTGTACGGTTTTCGAATGGGAACGATTTGTTCGGCGCACTTTTTTATGAAAAAGTCTAAATCTAAGCTCTTAATCATCTTAAGTGTTTGCACCTGCTGCAGTTTTCACTCACACTTGTTGCTGGGGAAACGGAGCACCTTTGATCAGAGTTCACTAAAGTTCATTCCACAGTATATACACATTGAAGGCCTATTAAACCCCACTTAAACACAGGTTATGCTATGCAGTACTATAGAGAGAAGTACTACAAACAAGTCCATGTGTCAGTCCATCTGTCTTTGTCTTTCTGACCATGTCTGTCTTTCTCAGTCCCCCTGTCTGCCTGTACCATTTCATCTGTGAATAAGATAGAGAGTTGTGCTTTGAAATAATTGAACACAAAGGATAAATATCGCTAACACTCCAATAATTTTCCTGATAGCTGCTATAGTTTTCGAATGGGAAAGGTTCGTTCGCAGCTGTTTAACACTCTGAACATGGAGAGGAGACAACAGAACATATGGCCTAAAACTCAATGTTGTATGTATGTTCGGATGGCGTAGTGGTTAAGGAAGAGGGTTTGCATCCCAGAGGTACTGGGTTCAAATCCAGGAGCGAGCAGCAAATAATTTTTCTTTGCTGAAAGCTGAACTGGGAGACGAGACAACAGATCATATGGCCTAAAACTCAATGCTGTATAACTGATGTTGTAGTGTAACTGTTAAGGAACAGGAATACAATGCAAGAGGTAGTGGGTTTGAATCCCAGGGGGAGCAAATTTTTTTTTTTCTTGTTTGAAAGCTGGAACCAAAATCCCTATGTTATACACAGTACTACATTGCACTTGTATGCATTTTAGTTGATTTCAGCTTTTCCAGTATATTTTCATACTAATCCTACTAATACTAATGACAACATGTTAGCTAGCATTAGCATGCTAGTTAGCATTATCATGCTAGCTGTTGTTAGCATTTTAGCTAATTTTAGCTTTTTGACTATATTTTTGTACTGAATGGGATTATAGTAATGCCAACATGTTAGCTAGCATTAGCATGCTAGTTAGCATTAGCATGCTAGCTGTTGTTAGCATTTTAGCTAATTTTAGCTTTTTGACTATATTTTGGTACTGAATGGGTTTATAGTAATGCCAACATGTTAGCTAACATTAGCATTAGCATGCTAGTTAGCATTAGCATGCACACCGTGGCCGTCCCTTCTCTAAATTTCCTGAAATTTTCTAGTTTATTTTTTATTATTTACACTATATACCAATAAAATGGACTGGCACTATAGTACATAAAGGGATCATAGTGATGTTTTATCATCACAGCCTTCTATAATCCTTATTAAACAAATAGCTGTTAATGTGGATGGTATCATGTTGTGGCTTGTGGAAAAAAGAGCCGTGGATGGGAACATGGAGGTGTTTCATTCATGCACCACACACATCTGGCTGGTAAAACATTGATAAGAAGAAACCCTTTGTAGAAAAAAAGCCACAAGAAGTCCCATTTGCGGTTTTGCACAAGCATTGTAAGGGGCACAACAGGCATTTGAACAAAGGGGGTTGTGTCAGATGAAACCAAAATTGAGCTTTTTTGCCTACATGCAAAATATAAGGTGTGGAGAAAAAAAAAAACTAACAGTGCAAATTACCCTGAACACACAATCCCCATTGGAACATGGTGATGGTACTTTAATGCTGCTGGGAATCTTTTCCTTAGCTTGGTCAGGTAACCTGGTCAGGGTAGAAGAAAATATTGCTTCATATAAATACAGGGTAATTCTAGAGGAAACCTGTTCTAGCCTATAAAGGTTTGAAGCAGAACCAGAAGCATACCTTCTATCAGGACAATGACCAAAAACATAGAGTCACAGCTAAAATGGGATGTCCTAATACATGGGGCCTATGAATTTGGCAGTTGTTTTTTTGTATCTCTATCATTTGTTTATTGACGGCACCTTGCACTGAGCCAGGTTCTGGTGGAGGTTTTTTCCTGTTAAAGGGCAATTTTTCCTATCCACTGTCGCTACATGCTTGCTTAGTTTGAGGGTTTGCTGAGAGGATTGCTGTGGTTGGAGTCTACATCAACGGGGCACATCTGCCAGTGATTGACTCAATGTAATCTGCTGGGAATTCTTGAATGGTTCTTGTTTTTGTGTATTTGGTTAAGAGTCCCATTTTAGTGTTAGTCCTTTTCCTTTTTCCTTTGTGTTAGTAGATCATTTAGTGATATTTTCCAGTTTCATCTGTGTTTTTTCTTCTCTTGGTTTCCCAGATCTGCTGATTCCACAACTGCACTACTTTCCCTTGATTAGTCACCTCTGGTTCTCACACCACTCATTAACTCTCCAAGTAATAAGCCTGTCAGTTTCATTACCTTCCTGCCAGATTCCTTGTTTATTCACGTGTGTTCATCATTATGTAATTTCCATTGCCTGTTTTTGTGCGTTCGTGTGTCCACCCCTGTCTCGTCTGCGATACCTGAATCATTAGTTTCACATGTTAAATGTCAGATACATTCTCTTTTTAACTAGTAATTCTTGTCCAAATGTTTGTTCTTTTGGTGTCAAGGCTTATGCATAAATAAACATATTTTGAAAAAGGGTTTCGATGTAATTTATGTGCACTATATATTTGAAGGGAATAGAACAAAAATGCTGAGAAAATTTTTATCCCCATTATTACACCTGAGACCTGAAAATATACTTTTATAATTCTACAGTTGGTTATTGTAGGATACAGTGGAGTAAAATCAGCCCTTACTTTGCAAAAAAAAAAAGGGCCAAAATCTGGACTGTTAAATTCCTCATTTATTTTATTAGCTCTAAAAAAAGCTTTCAACGGACTATTTGAAATTCTACAGTGGGTCATACACCACTGTCCTTTATATATCACCCAAACAAATTGGTGATATATACTTTTTGTGCTATTTTTTCCATTCATTTAAGATCTGGCATAATAGAAATAAAGAACAGCAATTCACTAAAAAATATTTGAGGGGACTTTTAGGGGAAAAATCTGTAATATACACATATTTATAAAAATAAACATGATTATAATTTTGCAACAAAGCCAAAAAGCCGGTGAAGTCAGATATATTCTGTTAGGATGACAATGACATTTAAATAAGGCCCCAATCAGTTTGCAGTTTTCTCTAATAAGGTAGAGGACTTTGCAGCTCAGTGGAGTGTGCCACCATTATGGATCATCAAGTAAGCTGTATATGCTGCAGCCTAGCCAAGGCTGCCAAAATGTCTAACCTTGGATGAGTTTTTAGTTCCTTTTTTTAAACATTTTTACAACTTGTTACTGTAGGACAGTCCAATCCATTAGACCTGTCTTAAAAGTTTAATGTTATATAGAGTTGGGTGACCATATTTTGATTTTCCCAGTCCCTTATCACTTTGAGGATTGGGCCATGGTTTTTACTTTTACCACATTTAAATCATTCATTCTCTGTGTGGTTAAAATCAACAGTTAAATAACAAACTTCAGATAGGCTTTCACAAATAAAAACGTACAAAAATTAGTTATGACTCTCTGGAAGTTAATTAATTATAGACATACTGTACTTGCTCTCTCAAAATTAGAAAATTTACCAATAACAGTTTACTTTTTAAGTCATACTGGACAAAATTAAACAAATATCTGAAATAATATTTTGAGAAAGCAAGTATTATTTTCTTTTCAATGTGATAATAAACGCAGTCTCAAAAAGGCAATTAAATGCACTTACTGCAGTCTTTAGTTCATCTACATCCTCCCTAGTCAATTTATTGATAAACTATCGCTTTGCAAACCAATATTATACTTTTTTTCACCATGTGGATCTGCTGGATCTCTGCCACTTGTGTCACTCAGACACACATATGCCTGCTGTTTGTCCTGAAGCTACAATTGTGCTTTGATATCCTGCAAAGAGCTGCAATGCTGTGAGTGCGCCATGGTGCAGGCACGCTGTGTAATGCATCGCCGCACACCCCGCCTTCTGTTCTGTCTATGAACGGATCAAAATCATCCACTAGATAGTAGCTCTGGAATGACGTCAGATAAGGCTGTCAGAAAGGCTGTTGTGATGCATGCATTGCACGGGTCAGTTTAAGTATGGTTATTAGTCCCCTTTAAAACAATGAAAACCAAGACATTTTCAGAAATCCTCACGGACTTCCCTGACAGCACATGAATGGTGGACACGTCTGAGGAAAAGAGGATGGTTATTCACCCATGCTCTGCCAAGCTGTGAATACGTGTAAATCTAATACAGAGATTTAATGCTAAATCTTACATCTTGGATAGAATAAGCAGCAAAATAGAGTATTTTTCTTCATGAGATGCCTTTTAAAATGGACACCTGGATTAATCTCCTGGGTTTATTTGTGTATTCCATTGTGCCCACCACTGAGCCTTCTTATCTGGTCTCTTGACAGCACAGGTGAAGTGCATCCATTTATCCACGCTTCTGGGAAATACCAGACATGGAGCTACACCGAAAGGCTCCTTGGCACCATAGATCAAAGGACCTCCTGGCAGCAGAGTCTGGAAATGCGATGACACCTTCAAAATCCAGCAAACTACGCTTAGAAGACTGGAGGCCAGCCAGACCCCTTGGCCAGGTCTATAAAACACTGACCCGTTTTGAACATCAACTCAGCATATTCCTCGGCCAGAGGCACTCTTGGTGAAATTGGGCTGTCAAGTTTTTATAGTAAAAGGTTAGCAGAGAAACAACATGTAACACTTTCTAGGTAAGAGGACTGCAAGACCTGAAGTAAAAGAGCTGGTCTGTGTATTGGTCACAAATGAACCAGCAAAAGTAAAAAAGAAAATGGGGAAAGAGGATACAAAGTTATTTCCTGGCATCTATTGAAGAATTAGTCCCTGCTAATTATTTGTGCATTTGAGTAAAAAGAAATAGGTTCAAACCAATTTAAACTGTTTAAATAGTTGATAAAGAGATGATTTTTGTACTCTTCTGTCAGTCTCATTACACAGAAAGAGTTTGACATAATGCTATCAAATTAAATTACAATCATTAGTAGGACTGAGCAGATTTTAAAAAATATTAGTAACAAGTACTATCACAGTGGACATACAGCTAAATATAAAGATGTAACATGCTAAAACAGATTTTTAAGATATTTTACTGGTATATAAAATTCTACATCCTTTAATCCTGTCTTCAGTGGCTGAAAAAAAAATTTGTATTACAGAACTAGGTCAAGAAAAGGTCAACTGTTTACAACTTGGGTATTTTGGTTTTTAAATATGTGCTGTACACGTGTGCGGGGAAATCTACAGGCATGAGACTCACATACGTGAGTATTAGATCAGGGGAATGGACACCAGGACATCGCAAGTTCGGGGCAGTTCTATCTACTGATGTATTTAAACTTGCAATACATAATAATCCCAAATTGGTTTATTAATATATATATATATATATATATATATATATATATATATAAACAAAGACCTATAATAAAAACGAATTTCACTTTTCATTAAAAAAATGCTCAATTGTTCAATTTTACAACGTTTTAAGAGGCGAAAAAGTGTACAATAAACAAGGTTGTCAAACTGAAAGCTTAAAAAGAAGAAAATGTTGGTTGACTGGTTTAGAAGCAGCCCTCAGTATAATTGTGGGACGTTTTTGGGAACGCAAGTATAAAAGCAGGGCAGAGATTTTGGTTCTTTAAAATATTTACTCCGTTTCAGAATTACTTTTTAAATTCCAGTTTGACGTTACTACAAAAAAATAAAAAATAAAAAAAGGAAAGACCCGCTTACCTGTCCGACCCAGAAGTAGCGTCCAGAAGATGACAGTCCTCTTTAGGAACAAGTGGTCGTGAGTCATTTTGCGTTCTTTTGGAAAACACCAGTCCAACTGTATTCTTCAGAGAGAAGAGCGAAGTAGGAGCCATACATCAGAGTCTTCTCCGTGATAGAAACATGTGTCATCTTCGCAGCTGGGAGACATATCAGGACGACTGCACAACAGCTGCTGGCTGATATATCAGAGGGAGACGAGGCAATGGAAGAGCGCTCCGACCAACTATATGTCTTACAACATTGCCAAATTCTTTTTTCGCTCACCACTAAATTGTATTGCTGTTGTAGTTTAAAACTGTTATTTTAGAAACAGACTAAGCACAGTTTGTCCAGGTTTGCATATGTGCCACATCCAATCCATTACGCATTTTACGCACGTTGCCAATGCTGTAAACTTATTTTTATTTATAAAGATTTTGAGAAAGGTAGATCCAACTCGCAGGGAACATGCGTCTACACATTGTAGGATACCTCTGACTGTCCCTCCTCCTTCTCTCTCTCTCTCTCTCTCTCTACCTCTCTCTCTCTCAGTTGCCAGAAAACTTTGATTTAAATAAAACTGAAATACCAAATTGTAATCTAGAAAACCCATTTGAAAGCGTTTCATTGTTGTTTTGTCAAATATTTGCACAATTTCTTCTTCTTTCGTTCTACGAAAAAGCTCACGCAGCTTCACATAAGGGCGAATGTGTGATATTTCTGTGAAAAGCAGCTAGAGGGCAGACTAAGTGAATGAATATGCTTGGATCTGCTTCAGTTTTCCAAACGTGAGGACGAACATTGAATTTTTTAGAAAAACAATAAACAAAGATGGTTTTGTCGAAACAACTAAACATTACTGTTCCATTCATTATTAATATACACATTATTACTAATATGCACATTATTCCTTTCATAACTGGTTCATCCTTGATGGGCATGTTCTCTCTCCAGGTCTGTGAAAAATGGGGGAAATTTATGTTTCCTGTGCTTTGGTTTCAAAAGAGAAAAAGTTAATTCTCAGGCTTAAAATAAATCAAAATAGACCTCCTGTCCCAGTATCAGAGTGATTTTAAGAACAATATACAGTGCCTTGCAGAGGATCAGTAGCCTTACACCTTGAATTTCTTCATATTCATATAACAGACTCCCAAGTATTTTATGTGACCCACCAACCAAAGCGTAATACATAACCTACAGTAGCTGTGAAGCAATTTCAAGATTTCACAGTTTTCCAACCAGATAGGTCAACATTTTGTGTATACATATATGTTTAAATCCAAATATGCTTTGACCTAGCTCTGTCTGTATATCTATGATCAATGTGGAATGTGAAAATTCACCCATAATGTAGGGTCTTTTTCAGCTTGTAACATGTTTTCTTTCAGATTTGCCCTGTATTTAGCTCCATCATATGCTCATCAGTTCTGCTAAGCATGGTGCTGACGCCTCCATGTTTCCCCATGGAGATTATGTTTTCAGAGTGATGTATCAGCATTAGTTTTAAATCATTATGGCATTTTTGATTTTAGTTTCACCTAGCCAGTGCAAAGTCTTCCACAAATACAGGCTATAGTTTCCAAATTGCTATTTGGAAACCCCAAAGAAAGGAAAGCAGGTCCTACTTTTTGGTTTATCACATAAACTCAAATCAGGTTTGTGGTGTTAAGATAAGAAAATGTGATGGGTAAATTACTCTTGCAAGGCTAAGTTTTTATTATGATGTCATCTTTTCCCCATCCAGATCAAGCATTGGGTTTATTTTTTTATTTAGCATCTTAGTTTTTAGGTGAAATCAGATTCATCCACAGTGACAATGCCACACGTTAAGGAGGAGGTTTTGCATAAGGTTTTTGGGGTTACTCTTGGATGCATGCACTTTGACCCAAACAATATGCAGTCTTTCAAAGTAAATATATTCTAAATCATAGTACGTAGATATACACCCACTGGCTACTTTAATATATATCAGATTTAATAACTTCAATTTGTTGTCTATTCCTGTATGTCCTTGCAGTGTTCCAGGGTTAATGTGGTGTGGAGGGTAGTTGGAGGATGTTTCCTCCAGTGGTCACTGAGGAAGAGGTGGGGTACTAACAGACCCTTTTAGTTTGATTCAAAAATATTAGACTTGGCTCAAAGTTAATCACATACTATTGTCATTTATTTCACAAACAATTTTTGAATAAAAGATAATATTTAACAAGTTGTGATTTATGAATACCATGAAAAGTGCAGTTTGTTTAACCCTGTCATTCTTGCTGCTTTTAAACACTTCTTCAGTATTTTCTGAACAGTTACGCTTCTGCTAAAGGTTCAGCTAGACCCATCTCAGTAATAAAAGAACACTCAATATTTATCCTTGGCACAAAACAGCTTGTCAGCCATTATTTATTTAGTTATTGTTTATTTGTAAACTGAAATATGAACAGTTTTGAAATTTATATAATCATTTTCCTAACGGTGGATTCTGACCATCTTTTTCAGCTGCCGCGTTAATGAAACATGCAGGGCTTGTGATGACCTCTCCAACCTACTAGCAATGTCCGCTGCTGCACGAAGCATCTCTTCAAAGACCACAGACTCTTCTCTCACTCTGCTCCAGAATACGAAAAGACAGGTTTCAGTAGGAGAGATAAGAATAGTGAAGGAAAGTGAATAAATGTCCATTGATCTACCGTAGGCTACATTTCTCAGAGGTACAATATGATAGGTGTGTTTATAATAAAAAACTGAGTAGCATACTCACATAAGAATTTTATTGTAATAAAAAAAATAATAAAGAAATTTATTGTAAACTCATTAACTTAACAGTACTCACTTTTGCATCCCAGCAAAGCCATTTCCCACTAGCTGGTTTTTCAAATCTTCTTCAGCTTTTTCCAAATCTTCATTGCAGCCCTTATGGTCTTCTTGTATGCTAATGATGTTTTCTTTAATCACATCTTCATATTTCCGATCTCCCAGCTCCGCCCCCACAAACTGCTCCAAGTTCTCCACCACTGCCTTGTTCCCATGTTGAATAGCGCACAGATAGTTTAGCTCCTCTCTCTGGGCCTTCAGCTTGCGAGCTGAAACAGCTGCGTTAGTGCTAAAGTGGACAGAGCACTTATCTGGTTGGGGTTCAAATTGGAGTGAGGGGGCTGGTGGTAGTGGGGTTAAGAGATGGTTGTTTCTCGCACTAACAGGCTCATCACCAACAGCTTCCACCGTGTCATTGGTGGCCATTAAGCCAGGGAAGATGTCAAAGCCTGAATCCCACTCACCATCTCCACTTTGGCCAAATACTGCTGTTTCCAAGGATATCCAGACCAGCATCAGCTTCATCCAAAACTGCCACATGGTAGCCTGAATGGAAAGAAGTGAGTGACTGAATTTCATTAAATGATGTATAGAGAGATTAGTAGGTGTGGTAAAACATTCAGATAACATGATGTAGATCCTAAGGAAACGTTTTTCTCCCTGCAAATTGCAGAAGGAAAGCCGTCTGAACAGCATGAAAATACAGCACACCCAGGTGACACAACTGTGAAGTTTGTTCATTTTAAAGTTGGAAAGACACTTTTGCATTGCACAGTAAATAATGCCCCCTTTTCCACTAGGATGGTACCGGGGGAAACTAAAAAAAATGAACGTGCGAATATTGTGCCGTGAAGGACTAGAACAATGAGACCAAAGTACTGGAGGTGCTTTACAGAAATGGATAGTTGAGAGATTGGGCTAAATATTGGCTCCAGCATCAGCATCTGTAATGTCAGAAAATGGTGAGTGATGACTGATTTTTACTGAACGCTCCAATGTCATGGCTTACTGCTGCTTTCCTAATAGCAACGAAAACGCAACCAGGCCGGACTGACCTGACATTGCCCGGGCCAAGACGACGCAAGCGGAAAAGGGGCATAAGAGGGGTGAAAACATTGTAGTTTATTGTTTAATTAAAATTGTTTTATTTTTTTAGATATAAACCATTTTTCCTGAATAACTAGCTCAGTTGCCTTTTTTGGCATTACTCACCTTTGTCTTGTAAGAACTCAATACTTTGCATTTGGTTGATCAGCAGAGCTTATGCCCCTTTTCCACTAGGGCTGGAACGCCTGGAATGGTTAATTTGGAACCATTCTGGCGTGTTTCCATTACCTGTGTTCGGTCTGAGCCTACCATGCTGCTAAGACCACGGTGAACTTAGCTTTAAATTGGATATTCTACAGAAATTAGTTTCATTAAAGCGGAGACCCCCATCCAACGCCTCACTCCTAATTTCTACTGCATGCGCTCTGCAGCTGTTCACTCCAGACCTGCGCTGATAGCGCAGATAAAGGCAGGGACTTTGATTAGATCTACTGACAGTGTAAACAGGAAAATATTGATAAATTGTTGCTCGACACACCCAAGGAACATTACCATTTTTTTAAATTAATGTAATAATTATGTTACTGCAAAATGTTATTTTTCATTGGCTTCCAGCTCATGTGACCAGGTGACACCAAATCAGTCTTAAAATGTCTTACAACCAATTGGATATTGTTCCACTTGCTCTGCAATATTACAGATGCATAGATTTGCAGAACTTAATGGGCAGATTTTCCTTTGTTTCTTTTAAACCACATTTGTATATCTTAGTTTTGCCATTCAATGAAAAGTGTGATTATGTATGAACAATACTTTTTGAATACATATATATTTTCTGCATGCAGCATTTTACTAAGTCAAGGTCAAACATGTTCTAAAACACTGATGTTTTTTATTTTCATACAAATATGACATCACAGATATTTTAAAACATAACTCCGTTATAGTAGATACAAATAACGGCAGTTACTTTGCCTAATAACTAATTACTTCTACAGTGTAGTTAATGAGTTTCTAACTCAATTCCTTTTTGGAAAAAGTAATTTATAACTACAATTGCTTTGATGTAAGATGCCCAACACTGGTGAGACCTTCCCATGTTTGGTGAAAATATAAAAATTATATAAGAGATCTGAATTTGGGACTGCACGGTAGCGCAGTGGTTAGCACTGTTGCCTTGCAGCAAGAAGGTTGTGGGTTTGTATCCCGGCCCAGGGTCTTTCTGCATGGAGTTTGCATGTTCTCCCCGTGCAGGCGTGGGTTCCCTCCAGGTACTCTGGCTTCCTCCCACATTCCAAAAACATGACTGTCAGTTTAATTGATCACTGTAAATTGTCCTTATGTGTGAGTCTGTGCATGGTTGTTTGTCCTGCCCTGTGATGGACTGGCGACCTGTCCAGGGTGTACCCCGCCTCTCGCCCGTTGACAGCTGGAGATAGGCACCAGCACCCCCGCAACCCATTAAGGATTAAGCGGTTAAGAAAATGGATGGATGGATCTGAATTTGGTGCCTTTTGTGTCCCCAAGCTTTAACACCAACATTTTAAAGGATATCACCAATCACAATTTAAAACAAGAACTAGTAGTACTTTGCATGACACAAAAGCTTCTGTTAAGTGAAGGTCTGTGAAATAAGCATGCCCCCATTTACCCGAATTGCCATTTCAGTGTATCAAATATCACGACAGTAGCTGATTTCCCCCCCGTAAATAGCCTGTATTATCTGACCCAAATTGGAAAAAATATATATATTAAAATTAGCACAATTTAAATATTTCGAGTAGGTTTTAACATACTTTGACATATCTTTCGTCCTCAAACTCCACTATTCAGCCCTGTTGCATGCAACCACTATATTGTTTTTGTGATGTTATATGATGCTATAAACACTACCTTATATGGACTTATGGCTACTTTCAGCTGACATTTTCAACCCCCTAACAAAAGCTGCTTGTAAATGAACCACATAGAAAAAAAGGAAAAGAAAAAAATCTGAATGCTACTTGAGTTTTTATGTGCATAATCAGTTTATCTGAAATAAAAATACTGTAATCAGATGAAACGCACAGAAACACTTGTGTAGGTTGATTTTTCAATAAGCAGTCCCCAAAGTGGAGCGAATTCTGATAGTGACCCAGAGGCAGTCCTACAGCTACCTGGTATTAAATAAAGCACATTAAGAAATTAAAGGCCTAAAGCTGGAAAACCACTGCATTCACTCATACGAAAAGTGTATGGAAGGGACATACAAACACATTGAAGTATGATAAATAAAATAAAAAAACGAACATTTGCTGGTATTAATTTGCATTTCACCGCTTGTTGGTGATTGAGAGGACAAGGCAGAAACACTATGAGAAAAAAAATAAATAAAAACTTTATTTGAAGGAGATCTTTGTTTTCAGACTACTGTTCAGACAGGTGCAGCATCAGAGCATCACGCTTAACCCCCCCCACCTCAACCCCTTCATAATGTGTTGGTGCAGCAACAGGCCAGGGAGCAGGATCTGGGTCAGCCCATGCATTTTCAAATGTCTCTCCACGGCTCTCACAGAGATTATGAAGTGCACAGCAGGTCAGGGCTATGGATCGCACCAGATTGCTGTCGCACTCATTCCTTTTAAGTAGGCAGCGCCACCTTCCCTTCAGCCTGCCGAAAGCATTCTCGACTACAACACGGGCTTGGCTGAGCTTCTGGTTGAAGTTGAGTTGCTGCGCCATCAGTCGACCCGTGTCACTGAATGGTTTTAGAAGCCAGTCCTGCAGTGGATAAGCAGAGTTCCCCAGGATGTAGTAGCCAATGCCCACGTCTTCAATCGTGACTGAATGAGCAGGGAAGAGGTTTCCATGGCTCGCCAGCTCCCACAGCGTAGAAAGTCTTAGGACACTTGCATCCTCCATGCTCCCTGAAAGGCTGGCAAACACATTCCAGAACATCCCCTCTCCATCTACTACAGCTTGCAAGATGATTGAATGCTGTCCTTTGTGATTTAAATTGTCTTTGTGAAAATGTTTTGGAGCTATGATAGGTACATGGAAGCAATCAATAGCACCCACACATTGTGGCAGCCCCCACGTGCTCTCAAAATAGGAAGCCATTTCCCTAAATTTAGTCTCATCAGGAAGGTGAATTTGTTCAGGCATCAATAAAGTCTCTGCTGCTGCACAGAAGCCCTGTACACACCTCCAGACAGTTGTGGTGCTGACCCCAAAAAGTTGTCCGATGCTCCTGTATTCTGAACCTGTAGCAAGTTTCCACAAGGCAATAGCCACCCTCTTCCTCAGGGGCACACAGTTGCGGAATGAGGTGTTCCTCCGTTGCATAGCCGGGCGCAGCTTGTTGCACAGGTACGTGAACGTTGCTTCGGACATTCTGAAGTTCTCCAACCACATCGTTTCGGTGAAGCCGGGAACAATGGAATCCCACCACTGAGATGCCCGGTCGAGCATCCAGACTGTACGTCTACGGAGGAAACTCTGTTCCAACAGAGCCATCTAAAACAAAAAACAAAGAAAACATTTTATCATCCGGCAGTGATAACCTGGATAAAATATGTTGAAGTTATGTATAAAGCTCACTTTTCAAGAAGGGAGACCTACTTCTCTGTTTTTCTTTTCAACTCTAGAGCCCTATAAAATCCATGTATTTAAGATTCTTTATTTAAAAATTTACACTTTTCCATTTAGATTTTCCTGAATTCTACTTTTTGAATTCCAATTAAACCAAAGTGTAATGATGTGTGGTGACTGAAGCAAGTTACTAACTCAAAAAAATAAATAAAAGCCAATTCACAAATATATACTATGTTATAGTTGTGAATAACAGCACTGTTGAGTTTTACAAATGTAGCAGTACTGTAGTCCAAGCATTTCCTTGACATTTTAAAGAACTGCATCATCATGTGTGCAAAATGAAGAACCTCATTTTTCATATTAAAAAAGAAAATCTCACACCTCCAAATCAAGTCTCAAAAAGAAACCTGGAAACAGTAAATCGTCGTACTTAGTTACAATGACCTTTGTTCATTTTTATTCCCTGCCCCTTCCCAGACTCCAGTGAAATTAGCACATGCCATGTGTGTTTAGCGAGGTTTCTGCACCGCTCCGTTTGCTCTGCTTGTGTTTCTTCCCTGAATGGACACAGAGCTCGCTTCCTCTCCTTGTTTCTAATGAGACCCTCCACCATCAGTGCTCGTCACAGAGTTCTTGTGGTTTTTGAGAGCCACCGATATAAGGCAATATCAAACAACAAGCGCTTACCATCATGCGTTGTCGGCTTCTGAGCCGCTCTAATGTTTCTTCATGCTGTCGAAGAGCTTCCTGGAGAAGTAGATTCCTTTTCTGTGCCAAAAGCCTCGCTTGACGACGTCTTTTTGCATGTCGGGCACGGAGTCTTTTCTTCAGAAGGAGCCACAGTCCGAGTGCGAAGTACAAGAGTACCTCCGCGTCCTCCATTGTTGTTTTCCCCGCTTCCACTGCACGTTTGTTTACTACTCTAATGGCGCTTGGGGATGACGTCACTGACCTTTCGCGGCACTTGCAAAGCTGATCACGCCCATGGTTTCACCTACGTCCGCTGTTCTGACTATCTGCGCTACTTTGTCAGCATTTCCTACCATAGCAGCATAGATAGCTATTTAGTTTATCTGTCGGTGCTACCGGGATGTTTACATGCCGAAAACAACAACTTTTAAATTTGATGTTAAATTTATTAATTGAAAAAACATTGTTTTGCAGTTTAGCTGTAATGCCTAGAATAGTAACAATAACAATTTATACAAATAACAACAACTTTTCTTTCAGACCCCAAACAATTTCTTTGAAAAGGACATCTATCTATCTATCTATCTATCTATCTATCTATCTATCTATCTATCTATCTATCTATCTATCTATCTATCTATCTATCTATCCTTGAGTAAAAAATAGAAAAAGCTCTAAAAACCGTGATCAAAATTTCCTGATAATATATGATAGTCCTGATTAGTCTTGAAACTTTATTTATCCCCAAAAAGGGGAAATTCACTTTGTCCACCCTGGTGTTACCCAGAATGCCCTTCACCTTCCCCCTTTACCTGCCTCCAGCTCCAGACCCAGCAGAGAACTGGACTTTTTTATCAGTTTGTCCAGACATCTGCAGCATATAGAGTCTGCTGATGACTGTGGTAGAACATCCGCAGCATCTCACTGTAGAAATTGAAAGACCCTTAGCTGTCTGTGGAAGAAAAGGCAATTCTGTCTGGTCCGCACCTCCATGAATATCATTGTATAAAACACAAGACAAGCAATATTATATTCCTGCTGTTAAAGTCCTTACGCTATGAACATAAAATTTAACAAATATTCCATCAGTTTTAGATTCAAGTTTCCCCCCCCCCTTGGATATATTAGAACAATAACCTTCTGTGACATGCTGACAGTCTTAAATGTTTTGCATTGTCAAAGATAAATACATATTTAGATCATACAGTGATATTTATCTTTTTTTTTATAAAGAGATGAAAAACAACAGCTTCTTGGTCAGTTCACCTTTCTCACATCTCTGTTGTTGTCCTGTAAACAGCTTACTGGACACCTCTGCTGAGACCAGGCACACAGGATTCTGTGAAAAATGACCACATTCGTTTAAACACATGCAAAATAAAACATACAGTACAGATCAAAAGTTTGGACACACCTTCTCATTCAATGAGTTGTCTTTATTTTCATGGCTACATTGTAGATTCTCAATTAAGGGCATCAAAACTATGAATGAACACATGATGTATGGAATTGCTGTATGTACTTAAACAAAAAGGGTGAAATAACTGAATACATGTTATATTTTAGATTCCTGAAAGTAGACACCCTTTGCTTTGAGTACTGTTTTGCATTCTCTTGAGCTTCAAGAGGTAGTCACCCGAAATGGTTTTCCAACAGTCTTGAAGGAGTTCCCAGAGATGCTTAGTACTTGTTGGTCCTTTTGCCTTCACTCTGCGGTTCAGCTCACCCCAAATCATCTCGATTGGGTTCAGGTCTGGTAACTTGGGGGGGCCGGGTTATTTCACACTTTTTTGTAAAAGTACTACATAATTCCATATGTGTTCATTCATAGTTTTGATGCCTTCATTGACGATCTACAATGTCAATAGTCATGAAAATAAAGAAAATGCAGTGAATGAAAAGGTGTGTCCAAACTTTTGGTCTGTACTGTACTTCCAAAATAGTCCACAGGAATAAAATTATTTGTCTGATTCTTAAGATGAACTGATGTTAGATCTTATTAAATTAAACGTATTGTTCGGGCAGCTCCAGGTAATCAAGTACAGGCCACTGAGGTATAGAGGTAGGGTTGGGTTTATAGCATAATGAGATAAAAATGTATGCTTAGTTCCCAAAGTAGTTTGTTGCTTTGTTAGAATTTTTACATTTTAGACTTGAAGAAAAAAATACATGCTCGCAAAAAATATAAGACCTGCATTTAGAAATCATCAGTGAGTTTGATGTCTGCTGGCAACAAATAGTACAGCGCCCATTTCTGTCATTCTCAGCTGAGCAACAGGTGCAGGTTCGATTCACCAGATCTCCGCCCCTAATCGATTTGCCCAAACATCGGAGTCATAAACAAACAAAACATTTAAAATGTTAGCAAATAAACATTTAACAAAAATCTGTATTTGATTTATGGCCCCTACACTTATAATCAGTGCATTGTGATGCGAACATAAATGATTCTGCATCACTGCAGAAACCATCCATAATCAGTTGTGTTTGTTATCCAATTGAGAGATAGCTTCTATCCTTATATGACATGGGCATCAAAGCAGAGCAGTCGATCAACTGGTGTTCTTGGACAAAAACCTTCAAACTTACAAATATTAATCATTATCGTTAATAGCTTTTCAGAAAGTTACCGGTATCAAAGATTTAAAAGTTGTGCAATGTGATGTCCTGAATTAAAAATATGCTGTCTCTAACAGTGGAAATGCACCTAGAATGTGAATTTCTGACCCCTCCATAATTTCTAAGTGGGAGAACTTGCAGAAGTGCAGGGTCTTCAAATACTTATGTTTCTCACTGTATACCAGATTAGGAGAAGAAGAAAAAAATAATTAGAAAATTGTAGGCAAACCATTAGATTAAATTAAGAATGAAATGTAGTTTTTTTTTTCCCATTACCTCATCGGAAAGCCAGTTATTTCCATTCAGAGGCGCTGAACAGTTTGCATCACATCACAACTGCTTCCAACCGTCGGCATCACTTGAAACCCAGGGCTTCATAACTGTGGGCCAACATAGTGTAAAGATAGTTAAGTTCTACAAAAATAAATTGCATATTTATCTGTAGATGGTGGACAAACTCTTTATATATGTTACCAAGCAGCTATTAAAAATAGCCTATATCAAGCAAGTAAAATGTGATGCACACAGGAGAGCTGAAAACCTCTTTTTACTTTGTTTCCGAAGCTTAAAAAGAAAATGTGCTGCTAATTACTAATGAACACACTTGGTGCTGCTAAATTACGCTACACAGCAGACAACTTAGCTGTCATGTAAAGTTCTCATTGTGCTCTTTTTAAGCATGTATTTAGCATGGTTTAATTATTGAAACGTAGCATAATGATAAGCACAAACATCCCGCGAAATAGACCGTATTTGTAGCAATTCACGTGGTCGACTCTAAACATTGGGGCCTGTTTACTTGTTTACATGCAGTTTAACAATATCACAGATGTGAAACTAAATCCATTTACATACCTACAAGGGCTGACATGTAAACTAGTAGCGATATAACATCTTAAGGAAAAGCAGTTGTGAAATAATTAGGATAAAACTTACCTTAACCATTCACAAAATAAAACGGAAAACAAAACGTCCACAAGTAGGAATTTTCAATGATAGTTTTGCTGCGTAAAGAAAACTGTGAAGTAAAATCGTAGTGTGCAGGCCCAGTGCTAAACAGTAGCATGGTTTGTGGGGTATCACAGATAGTCGGAACATCCCATTCTGGGCCGTGCTGTCCCGACAAGTTCGGCTCTGAACTGCACCTAGTGGAAAGGGGGCATTATACTCTGATTAACAAGTTAACATATTTCGTTTTAAGATGGCGCCACGAATGGATGCCCTGGTACTAAAGTGCGTTATTTCTGTTTTGTTTTTGTGTGTAATTTGTGTGTCTGGTCACTCTTCTGGGTATTCTTACTCCAGAGAAGAGCTCCTGAACTACAGGAATACAATGCCTGTGGATTTATTTCCAGTGTTTGTCACATATGATTTACTACGGACTCTTATCTGGAAAGTGAGACATCAAAGGAGAGGAAAGCATGCCCGCGTGCTTGTGCATCTGAGGAGATGCAGACTTTGGACTTTGGACCTTCCTTTTCAACGTACGCCCACTTCGTGGTCACTCTTGTGTTTTATGGAGTCGTGGCTCTGTGAGGACATCCCGGACTACATACTCCAACTGGAGGGCTTTCATCTGCTCCATGAGGACCGGCAGGCCACTCTCCGGTAAGACTAGAGGTGAATGTGTCTGCTTCTACGATAATAGTGGCTGGTGCACAGATGTGACAGTGATTGCTTAGCACTGAGCTCCCTCTCTGGAATACATTTTTATTCACCGGAAACTATTTTGTTCTCCACGGGAGTTTGCTTCATTCATTCTTGACGCTGTTTAGAAGAAGAAGGAGACAAATGGCCATTCCCTCCAGGAAGAAGGAATTAGCATTTAACACGAAGAAAACCAATGTGAGTAGACTGGAAAAGAGTTCTTTATATCATCTATATAATCTGTTTAGATCCACAAATGTGATTGAATTAGTCAACCACGGTATTTTGTCTTGAAAAATTACCTTTATTTTCACATTTGACTAGATTCTTTCATGTGTCTTGGTATGACTTCCTGTCAGAATTGACGTAGATCGTTCGGAGGTCGCATGAAATAATAGACCACGCCGCGAAATGATTACTTCATCGCGGGAGCCGACCGCGGATGGTCGAGGCTGGTGTTAACTACACCATTGGTTAACAAGGGCGCTGAATGGAAGAAGTCCCCGTTCTGCGCCGGTGTGAACCAGTTGGAGCAGAGAAGAAGACAGGAAAAGACTGGACATAAGAGCTGTAAATATTCTGAGTGAAATTAATCTGTTGCTCTTGTTTTGCTGTATTTAACATAAATACTAACCCATTCTTGTGAAGTATAAACTCATATGTTGCAGTAAATCACACCTGTGGAGATTAAGAGAGGAGAGAAGGTTCCAGGAAGAAATGACGAGTAAGGGGAGGAGAGAAGAAGAGAAAAGGAGACTGTACAAAAGTGGACCTTAGAGGATGTAAGCAGGAAACTGGACAGTAGTAGAGCAATCAAAAGATGGTGAGACTATGAGAATAGATACCATTTTGTAAATATGGCTATGGTAATTAAAGGTCAAGGATATTATTTGCATACTGCAATTGATCAATTAATTTAAAACAGTAGTTTATATGCTTTTGTTTTTGTTGTTTAGTAGCAGTAATATGTAGTTATTGTCCATGCCCAGTGCATTTTTTTTGTTCGTCTTCATGAGAGCCCCTTGAAATGACCAGGACTTCCCTTGCACCCCCCAATTAAAATTGTATGGAGCCGCCATTGGTATGCGTGCACGGTTGTTCGTCTATATCTTGCTCTGCGATGAACTGGTGGCCTGTCTAGGGTATACGTCTTGCCAGATGACTGCTGGAGATAGCCACCAGTCCTCCCCCCATGGCCCTTCGAGGATAAGTGGCATGCATGATGGATGGATGGATGTATGACGATCCATGGAAAGATTTCAAAAATCATCATCTCAGTTACACCCTTCAACCCTCCCTCCAATATAGTTAAAAAAAATTCCGAAGGTCTCTAAATATGCAAAGCTGTTAGAGCCATACCACAAAATACTTGCAGCTGTAAATGTAGCAAAGGTTTTGACTACAGTGTTGATACTGTTGTACTAAATACAAATGCATGAAACCGCTTTGCTCCCTCTTCATAGTTATGCAGAACTGACCTGTCACATATTTTCTCAATGCCCACACACACTAATCCTTGCATGGTCACAGGGAGGCTTGTGCCTATCTAATGTGGTCACTGGCTGAGTTAGGATGCACCCTGAACACATTGCTAGTTCACCACCGGGCAACACAAAGACAAACAGGACAAATAAACATGCACACACACTGATAGCTAAGGCCATCATTGACAGAGCAATTCATTTTACAGTCAGATATTTGAACTGTGGAAGGAAGCTGTTGTACCTGGACAGAGCCAATGGGTAAGTGATTGGAAAAGGCAAACATCACACAGAAAGACCCCTGACCCAGAATCAAATCCAGTATCTTCTTACTGCAAAGCAACAGTGCTAATGTTCCCCCATGGAGCCCCTTCAAAATATGTGTATACACATTCGAGATTCCTCACAAGATTTGAGTTTTACAATAAATGGATGCATCAGCAGGTATTTTGTGCCTTTGCTTTTGTAATCAGGGCAATAGGTTAAATTTTGTCTCTCTGTAGTTTTATATTATTGCTATATAAAAAAAAAAACCATTGCACAAAAGTGTGCTGCCTCAGCTGTGGTGTAGTAATATGTTTTTCACATTCTGTGGCTAGACTATGTGGTGACATGTGTCACGCCAAGGCTGAGAAAGCTGAAGAGTCTCCATGCAGCAAAGTTTCTGTTGTTTCTGGTGGTTTTCTGAAGATGTTTTCTAACATCTTGTTAACACGGACAAGACAACACAAACTCAATTACAGTATTCAGTGAACCTGTGTGGCCATCTCAGCTTCTCACTTCTCCATCTGGAAATGGAAAGTATTGAAAGGCCTCCACCAGACCTTAGTGGAAGCTGCACTGCAGAGATCTCTCTGCTGTCGGAGCACATTTGGTTTTAGCTTAATACTTTTTTTTATCTCCTGAAAGCTGTGTGGAATGTGTGGTTAGTTTTACCTATCGATATACGTTTTAAAACGGTAAAACTACATCTGCTGATGCAAACATAGTAAAATAGTGTGTTTATTTTAAGAGAACTTGTGGTGTGGAAAACCCATAAAACAACCCACAATGGGCTTCTGTTGTTTGAATTCAAATGTTGATGTCAATTATCTTTAAGTGGTTTTGTGAAAAAGATTTTAAATAAGGTTACAGTGGCAATACAAGGCTTTTGTCCTAATATGGTAATGCTTTCTTTTGTGTGTGAGGGTGTATTGTTGCAGTTGTGATGACACGAAACTGAAAATAAAGCCAGATTTAATGAGTTTTCCAGATATGTTCCAAGTCGATGACAGCATGCATTACAACGGCTTCTGCGGTTATTTTATTAAATCTGAATAATCATAACTGCATTAGCCAATTAGCCAACTATAAACAGAAAAACTGCATATCTATTGATAAATTCAATGTGACACCTCTCAGGATATGGGAATATGTTATGTCCCCTAATTGGAACAAGGCAAAAACTTTTTTTCTCTAAAAAAAAAACTGACAACAGTTGCTTCAGCAGTATTGGTCTAATGTCAGAAGGTAGTCAGAATAAAATGTAATTTGTCTGTTTTGATGAGACATTCACTGACATTAATTTGGTTTGGTAAATCCCTGCTAAAGTGAAGCATATTTATTCCTAAGAGTATCACAGCCTTGCAGCAGGAATGGTCTTTGTGTTTGTAAAATGCCTGGAAAGTTAAGATGCAGGCAGTTAGGTGCACGCTGTTTATTTTGGACTGTCTTCAGCATGTAGTCCCTTTTTTTTCTTGGCTTCACTGCAAAGAATCCGTCACAGTGAAGTGACTTTTATGTGCTGACTTTTCCCTTGGCCTAAAATAAGGAAAGCGTTTCAACAAAGGGAAAGCCATCAGTTTGCCAAACTATTTCATGCTTCATTGTAATCCTTAAACACGAAAATATGTAAGTCTGTTTTAGTGTTTAACTCTGAAAATGGAGTTATCACAATAGTTTTGCTAAAAAAAAAAGAAAAATTCATGAAAAATTATCCAAAAAAATGTCAAGTGATTTCTACAGTTGAAACCACATATGTTGTATAAAATAACACATAACATTTTTCTTCTCACCAACTTTTCCTGTTTTAGGTCACAGGATTACCAAAGATTGTTATGTTATCAAAGGGATATGCTAATCTTAGGAACATGCTAACAGTTCCCATTCACGTACATTGATTTCTGATAACTTATAGCAAACGGACTGCTGCCAGATCAAAGTGTGGATCGGGCCGTATTTTTCTGTCCAAGCCCGGTCCGTTTCTGACAGAGCAGTAAACGAACCGGACCCACACCCAACGGGCATTAAGATCTTTATGTCCAAGCCCGACACAGCCCAACACAGGTGAGCACTGTTTAATAAACCGAGGGTAGGGATTCTTACACCTGAAAATATTTTCTGCACCTGGGCTCCTCCTCTATACTTTTTCCCCCCCAAAAAAATATGCAGAGCTGTTGGTCTGAGAGGCCGGACAAGATGCTGCTGATGCTGCCGCAGGAAAAAAAACAACTCACCTGCTATGACTGGATAAGTCAAGTGAATTCTTATCTTTAATTTTAATCATCTTAATATATTTGATCTTATCTTAATTTTTTATATTAAAAATTATTTAGTTTTTCAAATCTTTCTGTCGATTTTGAAAGGATAAACATATGTGCACGACATGCCCTGCAGCCAAATTAAACAAACCTGCTGTTATTTTTTACAAATAAAAAGGAAATAAAATAAAATAAATAAGTATTTCCCCTCTGCTTTTTTCACAAATCGCACACTGCTATTGCTCTCGTAGAGCCTGTATGGAGGTGGAGGTTTTCGTCCTCCCTCCTCTGATGTGACCGAGCCCGACCCGATCCCGAGCATCCTTTCTAATAAATATTTGTCCGAATAAATCTTATAAATATCTTTCCCAACCCTTGATATTAGTTAGAATTGTATTCTAAACTATATGACTTGCGTCAAATTTTCTGGCTTATCCCAATACATATTGGTAGGTTATTCAGGTTGCTTGGCCACCTTGTTGGCAACATTTTCAGCACTACCTAAAGTTTCCTATGGGAATAAGTTCAAGGCTTTGTGATGGTCTCCTCCAAACATTGACTCTTTGTCCTTGAGCCATTTTGAAAACAATATACTGATATGATTAAAGTCACTGTCCATTTAGAAGAAACATTTCTTGAGCTCCTGATTGGATATTCCATTCCTTTGTTACTCTCTTAATGATGTTACTCTCTTGTCAGGTCATGCAAGCATTTGTACAAGACTTTGGCTGACACCCCCCCAAACAAAACCCCAAAGCATTCATGTCTGGGATACAGAACCACTACTTTTTTAAGAGTATGACAGCTGAAGATTCCCATGGTGTAAAGCATTGTTTCCACAGATGGAAACCTACAACTGAAACTGTTTAGAATAATTTATTGTCAGACTTGATGGTGAAAGTAAGTGGGGTTATTTTAATACAGTGTATGTAAATATCTGGTTTCAACCCTACCTACAGCCGTGTTTCTTTTCTGAAAATGAGACCCTGGTGTGAAATGATCCTGTAATTTGGGGAAATTTTTCTCTTTTAATTAATCCCTGACATGTAAATGGCGACTTGGTTGATTCTGATCCTTTTGGATGCACACATCCTGCTCTTTCACCATGAGTTCAGGAATTAATCTGAGCTTTGTGGCCCCTCCTGTCAAAGCCTGACCAGGTGTGTTTTACAGCTGTCAAAATACATTTACTTCAGCGGCACCATGACACAGAGGTCTCTGGCAGGAAAGGTTGGCAAAACAGATGTTGCTATATTTTCTGCAAAACACAAATCTGAGTGAATAAAATCTATTTATTAAAATTTGATTAAAAGGTGAATAGAAAGATAATTATTATGTAAACTTGTTTGCATGCAATATGTTTAATACCCTCATTTTTCATTCAGGTCAAATATACAAATTTCTCAATTTTCAGCAAGAATATATTTGCATTTTTATTTTTGCAAGTGCAAAATACAATCAAAAAAACCATAAAAGGAAAATAGATTCTACATTTTTAACACCTGGAAATGTCTCCTGTCAGAGTATGTTCCTTTTTCTATTTTTTTTTGTTTGTTTTTTTGGTGTTTTTTTTTTTTTTTAAATGGGGCGCCCATTTAAAGTTTTTTGTAAGTTCCTATTTGTGCCACAGTTTCACTTATTTTGCAACATATCTGTTTTTGATGGTTCGAAAAAGAAGAAATTAAGTGGGTTTTTTTGTAAAAGTCCAAGATCTATCACATTTATCAAGTGTCTGTGTTGCTTTTGCTGTACCCTTGTTTTGTAAAGTGCAAGTCAATTTGAGTACATGATGTAAAATACAAACTGCTTTAGAGCAGTTATATGCAGTACACTGCTGTTCTTCTTTTTTTCAATATTTCATTTATTTTCTAATCTCATGCCTCTCTATCAACCATCTATGAGGTATCAACTAAATTAATTAGAAAACAAGTCAGACTTCCCCTCATTTTTAACCCCCTCAATCTTCAAGCATTTTCTTCAGTACACACATAGTGTTTGCATAGTGGAGCATGAGATTAGTTTCACTACTGGTTAAATTCTGCCACAATTACGCAGTGCAAAGTTTTCATGAAAATGTAAGCCTGGGTTTCCTGAAGATCAAAATAAATATTCAACAATCATATGTTTATTGGGATATTGTAGCATCTTTCTACCCTTTTAAAACACAAGGCAGATATGCAATAGTGTAATGAAAGTCTTAATGATCCCCTGTACATCTGCTGTGGATGATTTCCCCATATTCTCCTTGGTTCTTTACGAGTCATGAAAAAAACAAATTGAACGATCCGAGTGAATTCACAGATTTTCTTCAAGCATTCATCAACATATGTTTCATTTAACCTGCAACAAAAAATGTGCTATTGTCTTTGTGCCTCATGTACTCTTGGGATTCATTATTTAGTATTTTCATTCACTCAGCCATAGTCCATTCCTGCATTTTCTTAAGCCCATGGTAATCACCTTTGTGTCTACTAAAATTACTGGTCACATTTGATTTTTCTGTGTGAAAATGATCACTGCCTGGTTGCATCCTATAGCTTATTCACATATTCATTTATATATTAATATTTATGTTTTTATTTTTAGCAATCGAATTTGTTCACAATATAGTATTGTATTTTCTCCCTGTTATATAATATAAATGAGTACTTCACCATCATTTCAAGTGTCTCAAAACCAAAAAAGTATTTATTTTAACATCTTTACTTCTACAACAGATGTAAATATTTTTACATCGGTTAAGGAGTAATTGACAAAAAGTGTTATTCAACCCACACATCAGACTTACCAAACTCCAGTAATTTTGCACCTCTTGATTATTCCACTTCTGCTCTTTTAGTCCAGTGGATCCACTCAGAACTTCAGGGATACCATTTACAAGCAGAAAGAAGAAAGAACTTAGCTTGCCCCTTCACGTCAGAGAAAGAAAAGTGCAGACACACGCAAAAAACAATTAGAATAAAGACTGGAGAGTCTGGTCGCCTGTGTGCCTCTGCTCGTCTGCTGGGAGGAGTTTTATGAGGAGGGGGAAGGTTTAAAAAAAGGCTGAAACTGAGGGATTTCTTTCTCTGTTATGGGCAGAGGGGCTAAAAGTAGGGAACGGAAAGAATGGACGTAATTTACTACACATATGGGGATTGTGGTAAGTACAACGTAAGCATGTGGGCTGGATAGCACAAAGGAAACTACTCGATATTGATTATAAATTTTGATTGCGTTTTTGATATGATTAGTTTACAGTGGGCATAAAAGAAACAATGATTTTCAATTTTTAGACTGGCAGAGGGAGTTTGATTTTGCTTAAACCCATGCTATTTTCATGTCTTTGTTTCTTGTGGTAACTTAAGAAGTGTTTTTTTTTCTTTTTCTTTCATGATTCAGGTCCAAAAACATTTCTGAATGTTAAAAGAAACAATCTAAACTAATACCTTCGAGGGAAAGGATATGTTTATGGTGCTTTACTGAGAGAATGCTGTTTTGTGTTAGAAGCACACAAAGTCTGCTATGTGAAAATCTATCAAGGCACAATACAAGATTCTTTCATGTATCCTTTTCAGGCATGACAGACTTTCAGAACATAATTTGTTAACAAAAACAAACCATATTCATTTGATTGGTATCATGAACTTATAGCTCCTTCCTGGCATCCATCCCATAGTTCCAGGAGTGAAACCCAATAATCCTAATTTATGAGGAATCCCAAGGTGTTCCCAGGGTTAAAACTGTTATATAGTCCCTGTAGCTAGTGCTGGGTCTGCCTTAAGGTCTACTGTCAAAAAGTGAGGATCTCAGGTGGCATCCTGAACCAGCATGAATCAACTCAGCTGACACCTTTCAGTACAGAGAAGCAGCAGCTTTATAATAAACTCCACCCAGATGAAGGAGCTCCTGTTCTCACGTCTAGTAGTCCAGACATACTGAGGGAGAGGTTAATTTCACTTACTTGTATCCAGAGTCTTGTCATCTTATAGGTAAGGGTAGGAACATATATGGACACGTGATTCAAGATCTTTGCTTTTTTTGACTCAACTCGTTCTTCACTTAAACAAACTGAAGCAGCATTGTCATAATTATTTTGGTTTTGAATTAAATGTACTTAATCATGCAAATCAGGCTAAATCTTAATTTACTCTAAAGCTTTTAAACAAACTTTACTTGGGAGCGTAAAAAGAGTGGAGGATGTTTTTTAGATGGAAAGAGGTCAATTCAATCTTTATATTTTTTAAAGAGTTCAAGTATCTCTGAGTCTGGATCACTGGTGAAATTAAGCAGCAGTGATTTTGGGGTTGTGTCTGTTTCAAATAGCAAAAATCTAAATTTCTAATTGTTGTTTTGATAATGATCTTATGGAAGTGAGCAAATGAATAAGATCTGGTATAAATATATTCATCTGAGGAGAGTGGCTACAGGCTCATCATACTACAAGAAAGGTACTAAAGCTTAGCAGCTATTTGAAGTGTGTCTTCTGTTCCTTCACAATAAAATGCTCCCATCTGTTTTTATAGCTTAGGGTTTTTTTCTGCCTAAATCGATTTCTTCAACCATTTTTCATGATAAATTCACAGCAGTGCAGCTATTTACATGGCATGTACTTGGAAAAACACGAAATGTAACTGTTAGTTTTAACAACATAGGAAAGATTTGCTGCTGTGCCTCTGAAATACAAGGAGATCCATGGGCATTATCAATGAACCTATTAAACCAGCTGTCAATACCAACTTTTGAGTTAGAGTTTTATGATAATATAAGCAAGTTCCAGCAAGAGCTACAAATTTAATGTAAGAACAGCTTGACAAACAGAATGAATAAAGATAAATAAATATATTTGCACATTGCCTATATTTTCCATCTTGGTGTTATGAAAATAATATATGGAGATGTTTGATTCAAGTCATACAATTAAAAGCACAATCATACCAATAAAAATAAGGAATTTTTGGAAAATAAATCCTCTGTTATTGATCAGACATTTAGTGAATAGAAATTGTGTATTATAATTTTCCTCATACAGGAATTTTTTAGGTGAGAAAGGTTTTCAGAGTGAAAATGTCTTTTTTTACATTCTATAGGAATATGTAGTTTAATTTCTTCATCTTTAGATATAAATCTTTCAGTTGTGGTCTGTATAAAGTGGAAATGCAGCTTTATCAGACATGTTACACTAATATGCCTTTAAGCTGTACATATTTTAATGTTATTTACATGAAACCTAAAATGAAGTTGCCGTCTCACACTGCAAAAGAGTAGATGTTCTTTGTCCAAGATCAGATGGTTAAATGTCCTCAGTGATGTGTAGATCTTCATGTAGTGGGTTCAAGATGTTTCTTCAATAATATAACGAGGAAAGCATATGGAAGCAAGTGTTTATGTACATTGCAAAATGTATGTTTGAGCAACTCATACATCCTTGAAACCTGTGATAAATATTAGATACTGCAAACGAAATGCAGAACCTTGTAAGAATAATGTTTATTTTAGAAACAGCTCTTCAGAGTGGCTGACACCACAGTCCATAATCTTTAAATTAAAAAAGACTTTTTTAGGGTAGAAGGTTAAATGTTAAACAAATCTTTATAGTTAGAAACAGTATTTGGATAAAAAAAACGAAAGAAATAAGGAAGTTCACAACACCAAATAGTAGTTAAGATAGTCAGTTTTATCACGTTAAAAGCTCAAGGCATGTTTTACTTTCAGCTCAGAATCCCTTTTACCTTTAATTCTTTCCTGTGTTTCAGTTACCAGATAAATTTGGAATTTTAAGTAATACAGTATATGAGATTGTTGAATAAATATACTGTAAATTAAACTATAGCTGTGACTGTATCGGCCAAGAGACTGTTTGAGCCTTTTCTAGTTGACTAGCACCCTGTGCACCCTTAGAGCTGTTATTGAGCAAGAAAAAGACTGTCTATTTGCAACCCTCTTATCCACAGTAGCGTGAGCGAGCAATGAGTGCCACACTGTGCAGGGGCAGATAAACTCTGTAAATCTGCTCTGGGACCCAAACACAGTTCAGCTTTTCTCAATGCCCAGAACCAGGCCACTTTGCCTATTTGTCCCTTTAACTGCATGGATTGCACAGCTTTGTGACTAACAGGCAGGGAATCGTGATAATATTGAGTTCAAAAATGTATAACATCAAATTCTGTGTGGTAATTAATAAATCTTCCACTGAATGGATCATGAGAAATTTTATGAGTGTAGGAGCCTGGTGTATAAAACACTCTGACACAAGAAGGTGACCTTAACTGACTAGCACAAATAAAGAGCTGCTGGTGAAACTTTATTTAAACAATAGCACAAAACACATGTAAATGCTGGAATGACATGCAGGTTTTAAGTATTACATTATTTTGCCACGCATATGTAAATAATAATAAAAAAGAAAAATAAAACCCTTTTTTTTTTCCTTAAATACAACAATGAAATGTTCCTTCTTGATGACTGATTTGCAATCAGAATTAACATTTTGATCAATAAAAATAATAAAGAATATTTATTTCAATTTTTTTAAAGAGTTTTTCACATCTATAGCTAAAGGCTAGTTTATACGTCTCCTATGCAGAGGTAAGTAGAGACGCAACAGAATTATCGATCCACGCAAGGGCTTGCCGTCCCTCACTCAAGCACGGATGGAGTAGAGACCAATTTTTTGTCTGTCGAACGCTACAGAGAGTGCATGTCTGTGATTGGTCAGCCCAAAATAATTTCACCACAATGGTGCTCTATTTGATGTAATTAGTAGCAGTGTTTGTGCTCTAAATGCTTTATGCTTGCAAGACTGGTTTATCTAATATGGTCTTTTGCTGATTTTGAACTCCAGAGGGGTATTCCACAAAGCCAGGTTTACTTTAACAATCTGGGCTCAATTTTCCCAGATTCTTCTTCCAGGAACAGAGCAAAACTAAAGCCCTGCTCTGTCACTATGGCAACATACTGTATGCACTGGGAAAAGCCGGCTAACTGTGAGGTTTATTTTAGCTTGATCAAATGATTGGAAGAATCCATGTGATGTAAAACTACAGGGCTATTATTCCAGTTCACCACAATCACCCTCCAATGTAAAGTTATTACAGCGGTGGCAGTAGCTGCAGTTTTCTCTTTGGTGGCTGAATTATGCAATATAATGTAGGTTTTATCTTAAAATATAGTTCTTGACACCTGTTCACATTCTCAAAAGTACCAAGATCTGGTTCGATCATCATATATTTACTTTGCTTGATTGGCCAGTATAGTCACCTGACCTGAACCCTATAGAGAATCTACGGAGCATTGCCAAGAGAAACATGAGAAACACAAGACCAACCAATGCAGAAGAGTAGAAGACCACTATCGAAGCGTCCTGGTCTTCCACAACACCTCAGCAATGCCACACCGTATTAAGGCAGTAATTGATGCAAAAGGGACCCCAAACTAAGTAATGTGCAGATGCATGGCTATACTTTTCAGAGGTGTGACATTTCTCTTTTTAAAATCCTTTTTTAATAGATTCTAATTTTCAGAGATTTTGAATTTGGGATTTTAATAATTTGTAACATATAATCATTAAAATTATAACAAATGAAGGCTTGAAATATCTTGTTTTGTATGTAATGAGTCAATATCATATTTTAGTTTCACTTTTTAAGTTGAATTATTCAAATAATAACCTTTGCACAATATTCTAATTTCTCAAGTTTCACTTCTTGTTACATTTTGGCAGCTTTATCAGTTATTTTCTATTATTTACTGAGAAAATAGATCAGAGTTTTTGCTATTTTCGAGATAGATGTTTTCTAGTTGTTTTGTTTTTTAGAAGTCTCAAGCAGCTGTCATCAGAGCACTGTCGTAAAAACACACAAGCTTACAGACTACGGGTTATATGTTATGCAGCTCTGCTTTTTTTAATCACAATTTCTTGGCCAACATTTGCATACAACATATGTACCACTACACCATAAACAAAAGTTTCATATTTTATCAGGAAAATCAACAAAGGTGAAAGCGGCCAACATAACTTGTGGCCAATTGTTGACTTTGAAAGATTCTGAGAACTTACATTTTGCAAAAACCTCTTTGCTGCATTGCTTCTGTAGCTAGGGAGAGTAAAAAAGACAGCTCTGAACAGACTGCCTTTGATATGAGTTTCACAATAAATGCCTTCCCTGTGAAAGGAAGTCCAGACCTCTCTCCAGACCTCATTAAATAAGTCAAAGAGCAGGAAATGAGAGAGCCCAAGGATGCTGCGAATGCTGATCGATCAGACTGACACTGATTTGGACCAATTGATGTCCAAGTGTCTGCACATACTGTACCAAAGACAGTGTTCCTTAACATCCCAGTTCTCTTTACCCATGTGTAATGTAATTACATCCCAGGATAAATAGAAGATAAGTGGCTAGAAGGCGGGCAAAAATTTAATCAAGCAAACATAATTAATCAGTTTGTATGCTTCCTGGAGACCATGAGGAGAGAGTAGATGACTACATAATAGCGGCTACTGCTTAACTCCATCCTCTTAATGCAATATCGTCACCCATCAGAAAAAGCAGTTAAATAAAATTTCTTCAGAAATAAATTAAAGACTTGCAAAAAATGTATCTTTAAAAGTATGAACTATTTAGTTTTTGTTACCATATGTCAATACATCAAATTTGATTTAAAAAAATATGCCAATAAGGTTAGGTATGAGCCTGAGTTAGATTTTGTCTATACCCTTAAGCAAAACTACAGAGGTTTGATGCTGCATAAGTAAGTAAATGTAATAAAGGTGAAAGAAAAAAAAACCCAGAAGTATTGTGATATCTGTCCTTATTTACAAAATATGGGAATGCTTTGTTTTGTTTTTCTTGCTAGGAATATGACATTTTTCTTTTACTGAATTTGTCCAAAAAAGTGGATTTAACAAAGCAAATAGCTCAGAGACTTCAAAGTGATAATTACTGATTTATGAATTATGTTAAGCTGGAAAAAAGTCACTCATGGTCATTTCTTTAAAAACTGTTTCAGAAGACAGAGTCAAGAGTCAAATTATTGATATGCATTAAGCAAAGAAAATATCTATAGATACAACAGAAAGACTAAAACTAAGCAAGGAACTGTCCAACACATTGTAAGAACTGGAAGCATAATGCGCAATTATTCTATTTGTCGAAGACACTTGGTTGGGGAAAAAAAATCTTGAATGATTAGAGAAATAAAACAGACGTAAATATAAGCATAACTAATGGTAATGTTCAAAACTGAAAGTAGGAGCAATTCCCCATGCACTAGGCAAAGGCAACTCAAGCGAGTGGGTCTGAAGAGAAGAAGAAACCAATTGATTTGTGAGGCTATTTGGTGAAAAAAAGCTATAGAGCAAAAAAAAGGTTATTATGAAGGAGAAAGGGATTAAACACAGTACTGGTAGGGTTTACCTAATAAAGTTGCCACTCAGTGTATAGGAAAGTCTTTTGTGACGTCAATTTTTAGGTTTCCTTGCATTAGAACATATGATTGGGCGGCAAAAAAAAGCGTATTTTACCTATAATTCCATTGTTTTGTATGTTTGGAGAAGGATTTAGTGAAGCACTTCATTTGTGCTGTGTGACTGACTGCATGGCTCATTGGAGAACTGATTTTAAAAAAAGAACGAGAAAAACATGTGAGATTGAGTGTTCCACTCTGATGAAAGCCTGGACTCTTGTAGCAAATGACAGCATGTGTCTCCAAAACTAGATTTAAAAAAGATGAATTGTGTGAGTAGTGATATTCAGTTTTCCATCAGAGACCAGATACCACAGATATAGTGAATAAGTTCATTTTGGCATCTGTGGTGAATTATTTAACCAGACATCACAGATTTTCTCAGATTACAGGAAAACCAAAATTGTACAACAGTATGGGGCGCCGAATGTAACATGCAATATTTCGTGGACAGAATGACTTTTGTGTCACGAAATACATATATTCATTACAAAACCATGTTACATCGTTATGCCGTTTGTCCACGAAATACACAACTTGGTTTGCATTGTGTCCACGAAACACTGAAGAGAGCACATCGTTTCGTGGACCAAATTGACTGGTGGCCTTTCCTTTCGTGGACATAAGGCTGAATGCACTATTACCTGTCGTCGACGAAATAAACTTTCGTCCACAAAAGTATTGTGTTTTGTTACAGAAATTATGATGTGTACAAAGCTTGTGATGTGTACAAAAGGGATTTATTCTCAAACTCTGCAGTTACAGAAGGCATTCCGTCCACGGAATAGTAACTTCATAACTTACGAAATTCTTTCAGTGATATATGCTTTTATTCCATGGATGAAATGCATAATAGAATACATTTCGTGAGTCAGCAGTGTCCACTTAATATCATTACGTGTACGAAATGCACAACAGAATCACAAAATCAGTTTTGTGACCTGCTACAATTCATTTTGTGAGTCAGCAGTTTACGAAATGAATTATGTGTCCACGTAATGTCATTACGTGGACGAAATGCACAATAGAATCACAAAATCAGTTTTGTGACCTGCTTCAATTCATTTCGTGAGTCAGCATTTTACGAAATTGCTCTTTCTTTAGAGTACCATTGGCCTCTTTAATGCTTCTCTGATTAAAACTCTCCTTGCCATGCTGGATAGATCTGCAGCTGTGCAGGTGTTTTGCTATTGTAAGAATTGTCTTTTTTTCAATTAATTGATATGCGCATGACGCTTGTAAAGTGGTTTTGAATTATATAACAAATTCTCCTATTAGAGCAACTCTAAATAGCAGACAATTAAAAAAATGCAGCCTTGTGGGGACAGTTTAAGCCATCTATATTCCTCTAGAAGCATGTATTTTTGAAACCACTGTGAGAGGTAATCTTCTCTGTGTCTCTATCCCGTCATATGAAATAGGGAAGGTCAGTGTGAGAACCACATACCAGCTGTGCCCTCATTTTGGTAGAAACTCTTAATCAATACCAAGCAGCCCAAAAAAAGTCATGTTGAAAATGGTGATGGCAGAGGTCACATACATCCAGTCTGTCTGAGGGGTGAAATTGAACACCAAGATTTCAGGCGTGTTGTGGGGGTTCTATGGATGCTGACCTCTATAAATGAAGACAAAAAAATGCTTTTCTTTTGCTGTTCTAGTTCAGTGTAATTTGACTCAAAGTTTGCAAGAAAAAAAACACATTTCTTTCCTTTTAACTTCAAAAGTAACATTCAAAGTGCAGACTGGCAACTAAAAAGGTGAAAAGGAGAAAAAACGTTCACTCAAAAATTCAAGTCTTCTTTAATCAGTTTTTATGAATGTATTTTCAAACAGGCCCCCTGCTTAACTGTATGTCCCATTGATATTCAGATCACACTAGCCAAATGCATTCAGACGGCCCTCTGAAGAAATCAGGCTGTCCTTCAGGCTCTTGTCAAATATACCTTAATAATGGGATTTACACCCATCACATTCAAACTCGTGGGGGACTAATGTGGAAGAATAATATTTCTGGGATAAGAAGCAAGTAGGTCCAAAATTGAATTTAAAATATTAGAATTGGCTAAAGCAAAGCTGGCTTTGGAATGTGTAATGGTCAGGAAATCATGCTGCTAAAAGTGAGTTGGGTTTCCCACATAGTCACGCAACATCTGAGTCCAGCTCAGACATTAATCCTGGCCTCACTAAAACTATAAACTGCTTACTGTAAATGGCCTGCTGTTGAACTCTGATAGTGCTAATATCCAACTGCATGCTGGGTCTGGAATTTTTTATGTTTTGGGTTCCTCCTCCTTATTTCCTTTTGCTGCCCTGTCCTTTTACTTTTTCCCACGTACACACACTGACAACCTTGCAGTCGTTATCGACACAAAATTTCATAAAACAAGCCATAGCTGAATTTGCACTGTGATCACATTAGCACATGAGCCCTGGCTACATTCCGCAACATCCCAAATGTGTTGCATAAAATTTATGTCATGCCCTATAATGAGGTGGCCAATTTCCAAAGGTTTTTATATCTGTTTGTTTTATTGAATGTGAAATGAGAAAGAATGGATGACACTTGTTTCAAATGGTAAATCATCCCTATTCTATGTAAGCCAACCAATATTTCATGTTTTATTTTGCCTTTTGTTTTGTCTTATTGTGTCATGATTTTGGACACAGTCAATCCATCTTTTATGTTCTAGCATTGTTTTTAGGTTCAGTTTCCCTCTCTAAATAATTTTTGTCTGTGCAAAAAACAAATGATGATGGGTTGCTGCTACTGTGTCTAAACACCACCTCTTCTACGATTCTGCTTGAAGAAAAATAATCTTTGGTATCTTTGAGAAGGTTGTTCTCCAGACTGAAATCGAAATAAAAAAATAATAAAATAAAAGAGAAAATTCAGTCTAATTTATATTAATTTGGTTGAAATACATCCAATAAAGTCAAATCAAAGCAAACTTTATTTATAAGGCACGTTTTATACAAAAATAAATGCAGTTCAAAGTGCTGTACAGAATAAAAATTACCCCACACATTAGTGTCTCCGTATTGGCCCGAGAGAGAGAGTGGGGTGAACCCTGGCAATATTCTTTAGGTGATAAAAACCTATTTTAGTGATGTTTTTAATGTGTGGGATAAAAGTCAGCTCAGAGTCAAAAATCACGCCCAGGTTCTTTATTTGTGAAGACGGATAAAACAACACTGATCATTGTTTTGGTAAAAGCTTCTCTCTCTGAGCCTCAGGACCAATGACTAAAACTTATGTTTTGTCTCGGTTGAGCTGGAGAAAGCTCAACCAGGATTTGATGTCTAAAATGCACTCAAAAAGTGCATCCATTGGCCATGTATCAACAAGAGACATTGAGATGTACAATGGTGTATCATCAGCATAACTTAACTCCATGTCTTCTGATGACACTGCCAAGACGGAGCAAATACAGGTTAAAAAGCAATGGGCCTTAAATTGAACCCTGGGACACACCACACGTGATTTTGTGAACCTTAGAGGAGCAGGTATCTAAACTTACCATAAAAGTCCTGTCGGTGAGATATAATGTGAACCATTTATTAACAACTCCAGAGATGCCGATCTGTTTTAAACGAGTTAAAAGAAGTATGGTCTACTGTATCAAAGGCACCTCTTAGATCCAGTAGAACCAATACTGTCACCCTTCAAAGCTTTGTGGTTTAATCTAAAATCATTTAAACGATTTAGAATCGCTGTCTCTGTGCTGTGGTTCACCCTGAAACCAGACTGAAATTTGTCTTGCACATTATGAGCATCAAAAAATCATCAAGTTGAATTAAAACAAGCTTTTCTAAATCTTAACTTAAAAATGGTAAGTTAGATAGCGGTTGAAAATTGTTTAAATTATTAAAATCTAAATTGCTCTTCTTCAGCAGGGGCCTCACTACCCCCCCCCCCCTTTAAAAGCACCTGTAAAAATACCCGTCTGAAGAGAGCAATTCATCATGATAAAAATCTTGTCTCTGACAGATCCATAAATTGGCTTAAAGAATGAAGTGGGCATTGGGTCAAGAACAGGTGGTGGACCTCACCGAGAAGAAAACTTTACTAAGGGTCCCAGCTTCTGCCAGGACAAACTGTTTCCTCTGGTAAAGATAAACACTCAGATTTGTCTAAAATTATGTTACTTTGAGAAGATAAAATACTACATGTGATGGTGTTTACCTTCCCTGTGAAGTGGTCTGCAAACACCTCACATAGAGTATTTGAGGGGGATTTCTGAAATGGATTAGGAGTATGGTTTAAGATTCAGTCAGTAGTGGAAAATATAATTTTATGATTATTTTCATGGTCTGATGTGACTTTTGCAAAATAAGCATTTATTGAAGTTCTTACAGCATCGTTGTATGATTTGATAAGTTCTGCGTATAATTGATGGTTTATCGTGGTTTTATATTTCCTCCATTTTCTCACCGCCCTGCAGTTCCTCTAGTTTTTTGAGATCTTCATTTCCCCAATGCGCTGAAGGTTTTGAATGCAAGTTTTTAACTTTAAGTGGAGCCAGCAAATCTATAGCAGACTGAAGCATTCTGTTGAAATCATTAACGATAACATCACACGGGGCAGGTAAAAGAAAAGGAGGAAAGTTATGAAAAACTTCTAGAAAACCTCCAGCCATTTCATGGGTTAGATTGTGCTTCCTGTCAGTTCTCACAGAGGTCTCTAGTTGGATGGAACTGGTGATTTTAAAAAACACAGTAGTGATCAGAGACAGCCAAGTGAACAAAAGGTCCAAGTCCCTTTGTCCTGTTTTTAACAGCATTGTGGCGCAGCTGGTAGCGCAGCTCACCTCACAGCTAGAAGGTCCTGGTTCGACGCTGTGGGTGTTGAGGTTGTGTTTGCTCCTCCATATCATCGGCACCCACACCCTGGGTGGGGTTGGCAAAAGGGCCTTTCTGTGTGGAGTATGCATGTGTTCCCTTGAGTAGCTAATGTGAGCTACTCCCACAAAAACATTCACCAGTTCTGGGCTGTATACAGCCTCCTCCTGGCTGACCAGGGCGCCTGAGGAGTTTCGGAGGATCTGGCTGGAATAATGTGATCCTTCCACGTGAAACCCCACCCCCTCAGGAGAAAAGAAGGGCCTGCTCACTCCTCAAGCATCAAGGAGGCTTGAGCTTCAGTGCAGGGCCCTCCCAGGGTTAGCAGAGGGAAAGCAATGCCCAGGACTGGAATTAGGCATGAACACTGGGTGATAAGTAACTGTTTTTTTTAAAAAGTGGGATAGGCTCATAGCCAACATGCCTTGTCTGTTTAGATGCAGTCCATCTGACCCAAACAGGTGACTCCTGCCCCAGAAAATGTTAAAATTGTCTATTAAACCGATATTGTACATCACAGTGGCAGAGTGCCATCCACTCTATGGGAAGCAGGGAAAGCTGTGATTATAGGTAAAATAATTTCAGAGGGTAAAATAAACATGTTCAGGAATTAGAAGAAACTATTAAATCATTAGAAGCTTCCCTGGATAAAGAGAGCTTAAGTAAAATAAGAAAAGCAAAATTAGAATTAAATGAAATTATTAATAAAAGGATGCAGTTTTTAATCCAAAGACTTAGAATAGAAAACTTTGAATATAGTAATAAATCAGGTAGCTTCTTAGCTAATCAGTTAAAAATAAATAAAGAAAAAACAACTATTTCTGCAATCAAAGACAAAATTGGGATAAATTATATATGATCCTGAAAAAATAAACAACACTTTCAAAGAATTTTATAAGACTTTATACACACCAGAGATAAACCCTTCAAATAATGATATTGTACAATTTCTGGATAAAATAACTCTTCCTAAACTTTCAGACAGTCAAGCAAAGGCCCTGGATTCACCGCTAACAGTGTCTGAACTCCAGGAGGCCCTCCAATCCATGCCTAATAATAAAGCTCCAGGTCCAGATGGATTTCCAGTAGAGTTCTATAAAGAATTCTGGAATATTCTGGCACCAACACTTTACAAAATGTTGCAGGAAACAAAGGAAAATGGTCGAATACCACCAAACATGAATTCTGCCTACATTAATCTTCTATTAAAACCAGGAAAAGACCATATGTCTCCTACCAGTTATCGTTCCAATTCTCTTATCAATGTGGATCTGAAAATAATTTGCAAAGCTCTTGCAAGAAGACTTGAGAAAATAACACCTCTAATAATCCACCCTGATCAAACAGGTTTTATAAAAGATAGGCTCTCTTCAACAAATTCACGTAGATTAATAGATTTAATATATTATTCCTACTGTAAAAACGTCCAAACCAATATATTATCTTTAGATGCAGAAAAAGCATTTGATAGAGTTAACTGGAAATTTGTATTTGCAGCCTTAAATAAATTCGGATTCAGTAATTCTTTTGTAAACTGGTTAAAAATATTATACAGCTCACCAACAGCATGTATTAGGACCAATAATCAAACATCATCAAGTTTCTTCCTTCAGAGAGGTACCAGGCAGTGATGTCCACGTTCTCCCTCCCTCTTTGCTATTTTAACTTACACTTGCAACATTTACATAGAACGCACATGTAGGGACCTGGCGGTGGGGCGCATTGGCGCTGGGGGCGGGACCCCTAATGGGGGCCCCTTATAGGGGGCTCGTTGTGGGGGGCCTCGCCTGTGGTGCCGGCACCCACTGTTTAAATGCATCTACACACTGAGGGCCCGGGGGGGTACCCGGCAGTATTCCCATGTCCCACCCCTCTGTTTTAAGTGCACATTAGAACAACACGCAACAACACCACATTGAGCGGGGGGAGAGAGGCTGGGGGGTCTTCCACACCCCTGTTCGTTGGACCATCAGGGTTCGGAGCCCGGGGTAGAACATCAGGCCGTCTGGTCGGGGTCCTGGGCTGGTGGGCTGCTCTTGCTGGTGTGGGGGCCTTGGCGGTCTGCTTGTCCCCATCCTGGTGGGCAAAGGGGTCTGTCTCCCGGGTGCAGGGGTAGGGTGCTCTATTGGGGCGTCTGTCCCTGGGCCTGGGAGTATGGAGTATAGTGTACGTATGGGGGGTATGAATGAGTGTATGAATGTAGCTTAAAAAACACTACAGAAGTCCAAAGATAAAGGAGGTCTAGACCTACCAAACTTTCGTCATTATTTCTTAGCCAACAGACTCCAATACACATCAAGATGGGTAAAACACAGTTATATCGATGAGTGCTGGGTAGATGTAGAACAGACACTATGCAATAAGATAAAACTTTCAGATCTACCTTTTGTTAGCTCAAATATAAAACAAAATGAATGTCTCAAAAGTATAAATATCAGCTCCTCTCTGACAGCTTGGTGGGAATTTCTTAAAATGACAAAGACCTCACTAGTCCCATGCAGGCGTACACCCATCTGGAATAACCCGGATATCTTACAAAAAAAATGCACGATCAACTTTCCAAGCTGGAGTTGTAAAGGAATTGAATACCTGGAGCATATATTCGATGGAACAGACTTTATCCAATTTAATACATTGGTTACACAATTCGGAATTAACAATAATAAATTCTTAGAATACCAAGAAATTAAATCAATTATAAAAAATAAATTTAGGCTCAATACAGTTGATTTACAAATTCCAGGAAAAGTTTTAGACTTCCTTAATCTTAACCCTCCCAAACTGCTATCTAAAATATACAAAACATTAAATAGAATAGATGAATCAATAGCCCTTCCTATTTCAAAATGGGAGATTGACTTGTCCATCTCAATTGACCAAAACCTCTGGTCTCAAATTTCATTAAGAACCTTTACATTTCTTAAAAATCCTAATCTAAGATTAATACAATATAAAATCCTTCATAGAGTGCATTATACAGGGCAACGGATGTTCAAGATGGGTTATACGCCGTCTGATACCTGTTTACAATGTAAAAGCAATCTACCAGACAATTATATTCATGCTCTTTGGTTCTGCCCACCTGTTAATAAATATTGGTACCAGATATGTGAAGATCTATCAAAGTGTCTGAAATGTAATATCGCACCTGCTCCCACAGTTTGCTTGCTGGGAAATGTAGAGGAAGTTACCATGGATACAAAGTCTATGCAATTATTTCACATCCCCTTATGCATCGCTAAGAAAAATATCCTCTTGAACTGGAAAAATAAAACTTCACTGAATATTAATCAATATAGAGATCTCCTTCTGGATTACATTGGTCTAGAAATGTCATCTGCCTCCACATCTGATCAATCTTTCTGGTCACCCTTGATCAGTTCCATCACCTAGTGGGGTCAGGCCCTCGATTCTGTTCTGTGGGACACGGTTGCCGATGTGGAGCTTAAGGGTTGGTGGTGACTGCAGGGAGGTCCTTGGGGGTGGGTCCGCTTGCGGTTGGGGCGGTAGGTGCCGTGACTCTCGCCTGGGGTAGGACTTTGGGGGCTTTGTGTGGTGACTCCTAGTGGCTGCATGCGGCACCTTAGAGGGGTCGTGCTGGCGGACACAGGTTACTGGCCTGGTGCTGTGCTGCTCTGGGGCGGTCTGGGCTGGGCCTGGGGCTCGGGGTTCTGGGGCGGCGTGCCCCCCGGCTGGGGCTTGGCCGGGGCGTCTCTTATTGGCGGGGAGGCTTTTTACCATCTAGAACAGGCGCTCTTTTTAACGGGGTGCGCTTGGGACGGGAGGGGGGAGGGCGTTGAGGGGGAGGGGGGGGCTAAACTCAACCTGGGTGTCTAGTGACATGTGTTTTGTTAGCAGTGTGAATGTTGGGAAGGATTTAGGTATGCCCCTGGCATGGGGGCTGGTGGATTGCCGGGGCCCCCATGGGGCTCGGCGGTACCGCTGCCGTGGGCCCCGACTGGACGTGCTGGGGCCTCCCACCCTTGGTGGATCGGGCCGAACGGGGGTGCCTATTGGAGTCAGCAGGGGAGCTGGCTCCCTGGGGTTGGCAATGGTCACCCCAGTTATTTTCTCCCCATCCCCATGCCTCTGTCCACCTGCTCCTTCATTCTACCATTCACAAGGCCTTGGGACGTGGGCATGTCACTGAGGTGCGGGATGGAGCTTCCGTCTTCGCTACCCGGTGGCGGCCTGGGTCCCGATTTTATTGAGCAACTTAGACACTTACACTTGCAACATTTACATGGAACGCACATGTAGGGACCTGGCGGTGTGGCGCATTGGCGCTGGGGGCGGGACCCCTCATGGGGGACCCCCTATAGGGGCCCGTTGTGGGGGCCTCGCCTGTGGTGCCGGCACCCACTAGTTAAACACATCTAGACACTGAGGGCCCGGGGGGGGAAGGGGGGGTACCAGGCAGTATTTCCATGTCCACCCCTCTGTATTTTAAGTCACAATTAGAACAAACACGCAACAACACCAATTGAGCTGGGGGAGAGAAGGCTGGGGGGTCTTTCCCACACCCCTGTTCGTTGGACCATCAGGGGTCGGTAGCCCAGTAGAACATTCACGCCGTTGAGGTCTGGGTCCTGGGTGGTGGGCTGCCCTTCCGGTTGTGGGGGCTTGCGGTTGCTTGTCCCCGTACTGTTGGTGCAAAGGGGTCTGTATCCTGGGTGCAGCGCGGCAGGGTTCTTATTTGGGCGTCTGTCCCTGGGCCTGGGAGTATGGAATATTGTACGTATGGGGGGTATGAATGAGTGCTTATAGAGTCCTTTTTTCGTATGTCCTGTATTTGTAAGAATGTGTACGCCATGGAGAGGGAGGGTAACGTTATGAGTGTTCTGTTGTCTATGTCTACCTGTCAGGTTGGGTGTTTGGCTGCTCTCTGGCCTGATGCATCTTCTTCCCTCCCCGTCACCCCCCGTCGGTGATGGTTGCTCCTGCCCGCTGGTTGATGATGGCTCTCGATGCCTGGGGCCGGAGGTCCCGGTTGCGGCCCGGCTCGGTCCTGGTGCATGTCGGGCGGGTCCTGGGTGGTCCGGTGTGTCGGGCGGCCGCTGTTTCGGGCCGACGTCCTCCTTGGATTGACTGGGGCACCTCGTATGAGGGTGCCGGGGTTGTAGAATAGGTTGGTGCCGTCAGGTGGATCGGTGGGGACCGTGCCTGGCGCCCAGGCCTCCTGCCGGTTCCAGGACTTCTGCTGGCTGGTCTGTTCACCTGGTGGGGCTGTCCGGCATTGGCCGGGCCCCTGATCTTTGCGCCCTACGTGGGGCGGGATCTGGACCCGGGAGCTGGAAGATCTGGATGTCCAGGTGCCGGCTGGGCGCGGCCTGGGGAGGGCGTACATCCGCTGTGGCTCTTGCTGGGGCTCCCTGGCGTGTGGGGACGGGCCGGGTTGTTGGCGATGGGTATTGGTCCGGGGTGGCGGCGGCGTGTGTTGTCCGTCGGTTGGCTGCGGGTCCCCCTTACCTGCGGCGGCGGGGGGGGGGGCCCTTGTCGGCTGGTCCCTGGTTGGGGCCCCGCTGGGGGACGGGGTGCCCCTGGTCCCCGTGGCCTCCGGATCCTGATCCGGGCCCGCCCTGGCGTAGCCGGTTTCCGGCGGGGCCCGTGGGCTCGTCACTGCGATCTCTCGGGCCCCAGCATTGCAGGTGGGTGTTCCCCTGGGATTTCCATCTGTTCTTCTCTTGGTGGGTGATCGACCCTGCGCTGATCCGCCTGTGGCCTCTGTACTCTGTGGGACCCTGGATGCATACATCTCCTGCCTCTTCCATGTCTGTGTTGATTCCTGTAGGACGGATTGACGGTTCCTTACACCAGCTATCAATCACTTGCATGGGGAAACCTTATTCCGACCTGCATGCTCGCACACACACATAGGTGTGGGGACATTGGTGTGGACGGGCATATCTTAAGCTGAGGTTATCATCATTAGTTAGTTGTTCACAGGAGCTTACCAGAAAAATTTGTATTATGTTCATTAATCCATGCTTGTGTGTAGTGAATGTGTAATTCTTAGTTTATTCTACTAGATCCGAACTATTGGTTTGGTTCTGTACAGTTTGTTGTTTTTGTTTTTTATTACTGTTTCTCTGCGGTCCGGCAGAGGTGGAGGACTGGGATGTTTTCTTGTGTTCTTTTTTTGCCTCCCTGTCTTGTCGTCAGTTCCCGCCTATGTTGGTCCGGTTTCTTTTCTTCACCTTCTTCCTTTCTCCCTTCTTGTCTCGGTTTAGTGTCCATGACGTCAGGAAATTGAACCCACAGTAATCACTAATAAAGATTTTTCATACATATACATCAAGTGGCGTACTACAGCGAAGCTGTAATACTCTGCTTGGGAAAGTAAAACTGTTGGGCTCGTACTGGGTGCTCAGACACCAATTCTGAGTAGCATACTGCTAGACAGGACACGTAAAAAAAAAAAAAAAAAAAAGACACATACTGTATTTGGATGACTTTGACCAAAAAATATTGCCATCATTGGCAGAGTTCCAAACTGCGTGGGCAGACCCCAATGGACTTCAAATCCATCGCCTTAACCACTCGGCCACTACAACGCATTTAAATGTGGTGTTTGGATAGAGCAACACTGGAATGCATTAAAACTCTGCCACATTTTCTGTTTTTCCACAGGCAGGGATTGTTTGTTTTCTTTTTTCATGGCAAGATTGAAATATTTGCATATAATACAAAAAATAACTTGTATTGTGATACAGATTGGCTGCAACACGCAGAGCCCATTTAATATTTCAAGGCTAACCCATTCAGATTCGCTTCTATCTTCCACTGGAAATTCCTATTTCCTTTCAACAGTTCAACGTGTTATCTATGACAGATTTTGGTTAAGATAAACGCTGCTTATAGGTAAGTCTTTTGAAGGTAATTAGCATTTATTTTTAAAAAGGGTAACAAATGGGCAGAGCAGTGAAGTTAAATGTCAGACACATACTGTATTTGGATGACTTTGACCAAAAAATATTGCCATCATGGGCAGAGTTTCAAACTGCGTGGGCAGACCCCAATGGATTTCAAATCCATCGCCTTAACCACTCGGCCACAACAACGTATTTAAATGTGTGTAAAACTCGCCACATTTTCTGTATTTCCACAGGCAAGGATTGTTTGTTTTGTTTTTTCACGGCAACATTGAAATATTTGCACATATTACAAAAAACCTGGACATTGTCTTTGTATTGTAATACAGATTGGCTGCAACACGCAGAGCCCATTTAATATTTCAAGGATAACCCATACAGATTCCTTTCTATCTTCCACTGGAAATTCCTGTTTGCTTTCAACAGTTGAGCGTGTTATCTATGACACATTTTTGTTAAGATAAACCCTGATTATAGGTAAGTCTTTTGAATGTAAGTTAATATGTTAACTTAGGTTCGTGAGCTGGACCACGCCTCATATTCAGTATTCTCTCACTAATCTACTCGGATCCGACTCACCTGGCATCTCACACCTGAATTCCATTCCTAATTACTCTGTGATCTATTTAAACCCGAGCACCTAGCCATCAGCGTCGCTCAGACTGTGGTCTCGTAAAGCCCACCCTCCCTCCCCCTGATCCTTTATCTCGTCTCAGTATTACATCCCCATTTTACTATTCCCTCATCCCTTCATCCCCTCCCTCATCCCTTCATCCCCTCCCTCATCCCTTCATCCCCGCCCTCATCCCTTCATCCCATCGTCCCTTCATCTCCTCTGTCATTCCCTCTCTCAACCCCATCCCTCATCCCCTCCCTTCATCTCCTCCGTCATTCCCTCTCTCATCCCCTCATCCCTTCATCCCCTCCCTCATCCCTTCATCCCTTCATCCCCTCCCTCATCCCTTCATCCCCTCCCTCATCCCTTCATCCCTTCGTCCCCTCCCTCATCCCCTCATCCCTTCATCCCCTCCCTCATCCCTTCATCCCTTCATCCCCTCCCTCATCCCTTCATCCCCTCCCTCATCCCTTCATCCCTTCATCCCCTCCCTCATCCACTCATCCCCTCCCTCAATCCCGTAATCCCGCTCCCCCATCCTTATCCCTTCATCCTCTCCTCTCATCCCTTCATCCATAATTCCTCCCTCATCCACTTCATCTCCTCTCCCTTCATCCCTCCCTCATCCCTCATCCCTTCATCCCCTCCCTCATCCCTTCATCCCCTCCCTCATCCCTTCATCCCCTCATCCCTTCATCCCCTCTCTCATCCCTTCATCCCCTCTCTCATCCCTTCATCCCTTCATCCCCTCATCCCTTCATCCCCTCTCTCATCCCTTCATCCCCTCATCCCTTCATCCCCTCATCCCTTCATCCCCTCTCTCATCCCTTCATCCCCTCATCTGCTTTTCAAAGTTCCAGCACTAATCTCTGTCTTTTTCAGGTTCTTTGTCTGGGGGGGTCCTGAGCAGGCTCGAGAAGAAGACCGACTTCCGAAGACTGCACCCCCACACAGAGTCAACAAGCCTACATCAGTGCATCCATCCAGACACATCATCTCTCTAACCTCTGTCAATAAATGAACTAATCAAAACTAATCTAATCTCCGTAGGCGTGGTTCATGCTAATGAAAGGTAATTAGAAATTTTGTTTTTTAAACAAAGGGTAACAGTGGGCAGAGCAGTGAAGTTAAATGTCAGACACATAGTGTATTTGGATGACTTTGACCAAAAAATATTGCCATCATTGGCAGAGTTCCAAACTGCGTGCGCAGACCCCAATGGATTTCAAATCCATCGCCTTAACCACACGGCCACAACAACACACCCACAAAAGTCATGCATCTGTGATATTGATGTTAATTGATGCCATCTGTCAGTCCGACATTCAGATTAGGACCCCGTTCAATGGAAACTGATGCCGGTGGAACCGTAACGACGTTCGGCATCGGTCTCCCTTGATGGAAACTTAATTTAAATGTCAGTGGAATGGGTTTTGTCAGATTTAGGATTAAATTGTCGGCCCTGGCTTCGTGTAAACATGCCGGAGGCCACTGTACTGGACCGATTAAACAGTGCGTGGGCCCCTGGTGCTCTGCCGTACTGCAGGCCCAGTCCTGGCTTCATGTACCCAGGGTGGAGGCCTCTGTACTGGGGTCATTATACTCTGTGTGGCCCCCTGGTGCTCTGCTGTAGTATACTGGGCTAATTATACTCTGTGTAGGCCCCTTTAGTGCAGGCCTAGCCCTGGGTTCATGTACCCAGGCTGGAGGCCTCTATACTGGGCTAATTATACTCTGTGTGGGCCCCTTTAGTGCAGGCCTAGCCCTGGGTACATGTACCCAGGCTGGAGGCCTCTATACTGGGCTAATTATACTCTGTGTGGGCCCCTGGTTCTCTGCTGTAGTGCAGGCCTAGCCCTGGCTTCATGTACCCAGGCTGGAGGCCTCTATACTGGGCTGCATAACCACTGTGTGGGCCCCTGGTACTCTGCTGTAGTGCAGGCCTAGCCCTGGCTTCATGTACCAAGGCTACAGGTCTCTATACTGGGCTGCATAACCTTTGGGGGATGAAATGCTTAAGCCAAATGTCAGGACCCTTACCCAAGAAACAGAAACGGCTGCCAATTAAGCACGTGCGTTCCACGTAGACACTTGAGATTTGGTGGACAGCGCGTTTGGGGCCACGAAATCTGACGATTGCGCGGTACTGGCACGTCGTACGGGGTCGGGAGGTGGCTCCGAACGTTCAAAAGTTCGAACGCTGCCTGGGCTATGTTATCCGGAGTTTGGCCACGGCAATAACAGAACGCGTTCCAGATCTTCCACTGAGCAACTGTAATAGAACAGCACGTCTCTAAGTGCCTTCTAAAGCTAACTACCCGCAGGAGCCTCGTAGGAGCCCGGGACCGAGTCCACCCCGTTCAGTATGTAGCCCGATACGACATATTAGTACAGGAGGATACGACTCCGTTAACCGTTTGGTTTTGGGAAAGAGCACTCGCAGAGTCCTCCATTGACATTTGGGTTAAGATTCTTACAATTGGAACTGATTCCCAATGTCACACAGCTTAAAAATTTTGGGACCTACCTTGCTATTTTTAGTCAGAGCGTTAGTGTAAACATCAGCGAGTATTTACATTATATTATTGTAAAATGGCATCAGCGAAGTTCACCCGTAAGTTTACCCGCAATGAAGTGTTGGATTTTCTATTTGCTGACCCTGATTGTGAAGGGGAATATCTGCCTTCAGAAAATGACGGCGATTCATTTAGTGATCGAGCTTCAGATGCGCCCCCAGCTTGCAGCTGGACAAAGGGAGAGTTTAGCCCAAGCACAAACTCCTTTGCCCGATGTAGATGGTGGGGACAATGTTTCACGGGGTCAGGGTGTTCAAGTGAAAGTCAGCAGGCTTGTTTGTGGTGTGGGAAACGAGGCAGGAAATTACGCGGGGGTTCAGTCTTTTTATCGCGCCGGCCAGCTCGCTTCTTTGTCTTCTGACCGTGTGCCTCCCCTCAATCGTAGCGACAGAACCGGGGTGGAGCAGCTGTCTAAGGTCACGGGAGATGTCAGACGAGGTCTTGTGTTTTTAGGACAGTTAGGGGAGGCAGAGGCACGTCTGTGCGAGGCAGATATAGCCGTGTTACTCGCAGCAGGAGCAGAGGCGGTGGGAGCAGAGGAGGAGGGGCAGCGGCGGTATTTCGCTCGGGCAGGGAAGGGGGCCCATGCACAGTTTTTTTTATGATATACATGTATATATATCATGTAAATAATATATAGGGGCCCCATAAATGGAAACAGAGTTACTAATGTATGTAGTAAATGGAAAATCGCTAGCCTACCGCTACCTGCATTCGTTTTGTTTCTGCCATCTATTAGTGATGATTTACACAGTTTGTTTACTACTTACTATTTACCTGAGCATTCAGTATTGTGCAATATAGCATACAGAAGGTGAGGGACCTTTTGGGGAGAAAGAAGTGCTGCATTTTATAATCCAAACATGTGACTTTTCATGAAAATTCTATAATCCACGATGGCCACCACGTCATATGATGTCATAATATGCTAATTGGATGGGGGAATTTATTCCCCATATAAACTTTTGCTCATCCTTAATATTTTTCTTATTTACAGAAACTCTTTATCTCTTATCACTTTTAAGGTATAGCCTTTTGAAATTAAGATGTAATAATCAAACGTTTTGGAAAAAAAAGGCTCTGGCGCCTAGAGGGCGCGTTACTATAAACAGTCAATGCCCACCACAGCTGACGAAGAAAGACCTGACACCCCCTCCCCCCCGCGCGTGCTCTACGATTTGCTGGCGGCAAAACAGCCGGGACGAGACCCCTGCGCCGTCACAATCTCACTCCAAGCAATCTTGGAAACTTGAGAACCCTGCTGTTTTTATTATTACTATTATTAATTTTGTTTAATTATTATTGTAAAATTCATCCTTTTTTTATCATAGAGTGCACTCTGTTTTTTCTCTTTTTTGTAAAACCCCCCTTGTTTGCTTTTGCCGATTACAAACGCTTTGTGTCAGATTTAAATGGCAAAAAGCCCCTTCATTTTAGTTTTTTAAGGCAAATCGAAACATCTGTAACTCATGCCGGCGTTCTTTAACTGATCAGTAGTGTTAGAGCATGCTCATAAGCTTTCATGTTTGCATTTATATTTTATTTATACTGCAGTTTTTTATCAGTGAGAGTCGACAAGTACGAATACAACCACACCTTGAGAAGAATTATGCTCTTTACCGTAAAATGGTAGTTTAGCAGGCCTGCTTTTTCCTGTCAGGGTGTGACTGGCCTCACATATAGAGCCTCTTTTCTGTTGTCCGGGGACGGGGCTGCTCAATTTCCACATAATTAGCAGCAAGTAACACAGCACAAGAGCGCATCCCCAAAATGTGCCCATGAGAACAGAAAGACTTAAGATTTAAAGAGTGCACTATTTTTATTCTCAAGAACCCTTATTCTACCCTTTGTCAGTCATTTAAAGTTATCAATAAATTATTTTCTCTTTTCATTTTCTCTGTCTGTTTTTACTGTTTGTTGGCATATAGCAGTTGTTTTAGAAATTTTATGATGCGCATCTAATGTTATATTACAGTTTTTCTGTATCCACATTTTTAAGGTCAGATTGAATTCAGATTTCAAACTTTGTATATTTTTCTTAAAGGGTTATAGTGTACACTTTTTGAGTCCCCGTTTTTTCTCTATTTTTCCGCATTGATTTAATAGCATTTTAAACAGCTTGTGGGAAAAATAGCCCATATATAATTAACTCCACAATGGCAATTCCAAAACCCTATTTCCCAGACCGGTCAACCCCACACGCCTTCTAGCATCTTCGGAGCTAGGAATCAACTCTTAACTACACATACATGTATTCTATTGCGTGTGCTTCTGGGAAAATCTACCCAGGCAAACCTCTTACGTACGTCTTACGGAATAAACTGCTACCGGCAAACCACAAAAACAGCTGCTCTGTGATCCAATGTGGAGTCCCAGGTATAATTTGGCCTACTGAATTTGGCTTGCACATAATATAAGACGCAAAACTATGTCTAATTAAACAGTTTTAGCAGCTGCTTTGCATGACATGCAAAAACATTCCCAAAGCATACAATTCCAAACCCAATGCTGTTAAATAAATTCAGGCCCTTACCAACATCACTCACATCAAGTCCCCTCGTCCACACATCGAGGAGAAAAAGAATGTTCTTAAAACACCATACCTTAATACAGCATCAAACGATCATACCAGGGATTATCTCTAAAAATGGGGTGCACAGATTCTTATATACCTCTTTGCGCACAGGGAAGCGTGTGCTTCTTGCATACACACAAGTGCGGTGCCTAAGTGATGGATTCCAGCAGTGCTTTTCTAGACTGTAGCCAGGAAAGGTTGACCTTATCAGGTTTTGACTAATGTTTTCTTGGAAATTCTCAGTAAGTCGATGTTCCGGCAGATCTTCGCACAAACAATCCTTTGGCCGTATCAAACATTCTTTGCTAATGGGGGAGATCTTGCAATGTAGAAACTACTTATATAAGCATTAATACTAACAGTGTAATTGCCTGAAAGGGGACTTGAACCATTGACCTGCTGATATAGTACTTACAACCTTGTCTACTATCTCCCTCATTAGCGAAAATACTGAATGTACAAAACACCTGGACGGACTTGAAGCCTGCACCATCAGATAAAAGTCTAATGCTCTACCAACTGAGGTATTCAGGTCCTAAATGAAAGCGACCAAATAACTGAGCACGCCACACTCAACATCACCAAAGTTGAAAAGAATGAATATAAGGTGTACTGTTCACAGAGCACACATGGTAATTTCCTTTATGTACTGACGTTGTTGGAACTAATTTTTTTTTCCTAGTAGGCTTAAGTACTGTAGACACCGCCACTGTAGGTGAAATCAGGTAATATCTTTTACTCAAGTCTTGCCTGGAGAAGTGTTTGTTCATCCAGTTTTGTATGGCCACACATGTCAGTTCCTGGCACTGCCAAAAACTGACTGTACACTGAACACCTGACAGATACTAGCTTGCTCTTCAGGATAAGGAGTCTGAAAGTACAGCTCACCTAAACAGGGTCTTGAACACTGGACCCTGAGACATAGTGTTTAAAGATCTTATCTACTTTTTCCCTTATTAAGGTAAAGACTGAACATACAATAGCCAGGAAAACATTTTGAACCCTCAACCTGCAGACATAGTACCTAACAACTAGGGGTGGGAATCTTGTACCATCTAACGATTCAATTTGATTCCGATTCTTGAGGCCACGATTCGATTCAAAATCGATTTTCGATTCAAAAACATTTTCGATTAACAACGATTCGATTTTATTCAAAATGATTTCTAAATCAGGTTTCTGATCATGATCTATGCTCATCTGCTTTGCTATACACAATGATAAACAGAGACATTCAAGTGTATTTTTCACTTTTATTAAGTTCTCAGCAAAGTGCCTATATCAAAAACATTCCTTGGTTCTCAATTGCTATAGCAGCAACCTATAATATAAGTTGGAACAAAATTAAAGTGCTTCTTCATAATAAATAAATGTTTGAAAATAGATGCATTTCCCAGTAAAGTTGCAGTTTACCACAAATATGTAGAACAGAACAGAACCGGTGAAGATAAAAAACATAATCTCAGTCGGACTCAGTAACTTAAAGAATCAGTAGTGAAAATTAAGTGCTTCTTTCAAAATAAAAAAATAGTTGCCCCAAAGCTACAAGTGTGCAACTGATATGATTTTGAACAAATCATGAAAAAAATTGACATAAACTGTGTTCAAGGTTACTGTCTATTTGCAGATACAACATTGAGGTTCTTTTGCAGGAACAGAAGCTGATCAACATGTGCAGGAGTGAGACTGCTTCGCTGTGCTGTCACTATATTTCCAGCGGTGGAGAAAACTCTCTCAGCTGCAACGCTAGTACCAGGGATACACAAGTAGCGCTTAGCTAGTCCAGCTAAGAGAGGAAAAGCTGTCTGATGGGATCTTCCACCAGCTGAGTGGGTTCTCTGACAGAGACAGGGGAGGGACTTCAAGATAATTCTTCAGTTCCTCTTCAGCTCTGGAGCTGGCAGATCTACGGACAACACTGACCTCAGTAAATGTCTTGCCCAATAGCGTGCAGAGGGCCTTCTTTTTGGAGCAGGGCCTTCTTCTTGCTGTGGTGTCTCAGACTCAAACTCAGCCTCTTCTGAGTTCACTTGTCTCTACAGAAACAATTCAACAATCATGTCAGTCATAATCAATTATGTACACAAACAAGTCACACAAGTCCCTCATTTTATGGTTAACTAAAATTAAAAGGCATATATAAAACCTGCAAGATGAGATAAAATCATTTAACTTTGACCTACATCCATTTTCAACAAGCATAAATGTCTTACACGTTTTAGAAAATATATATTTATCAAGAACAGATAATTTACCTTAAGTGCTGCAGCTTCTGCCACTACATTGGCATGGATTTCCAGCTGGTCCTCCTCAGTGAGGAAAGGCAGGGCCTTGAATCTGGGGTCCAAAAATGAAGCAGAGTAAAGTATGCTCTTATCCCGTGCAGAATTGTATCTTTTTGCCAGGTCATCATGGATTGCCAGTTTGATTTCCCGAATGACTGGTGTGTCTGCAGCAGCCACGCCAGCTGCCTCCGTGTCGCGCAGCAGTTGAGCATGCAAAGGAGCAATAACTGAGAGTGTAGGCGTATAATCTTCTGACATTATGTGGGTTGCGTCTTTCATTGGTTTCAGCGCTGATGCTATTTCCTCAGCAGTGGAGATATCAGTGTCGCTGAGTGTGCAGATGTCACCTCCAGATTTTCTCACCTGGGGGGATAGTAGTACGGCACAAATAGCAGGCTGCTGCTCTAAGAATCTCTCGATCATGTCCAGCGCGCTGTTCCAGCGTGTAGCAACATCTGTTTTCAGTTTATGCACCGGTAACTGCAGAAGTTTCTGCTTTTCCAGCAGTTCATGATTTGCAGTGGCGCTGCGGTGGAAGAAACCAGTAATTCGCCTGATCCTCCCAAGCAGTCGTGAGACCGTGGTGATTTTCAGAGCTCGTTGTGCAGCCAGGTTGAGTGTATGGGCAAAACATGAAATATGCGCCAAGTTGTCAATCTGTGCAGCAGCGAGCATGTTGGCAGCATTATCAGTCACAATCACCAGATCCGAGACCGTCAGTTCCCATTCATTAGCAACGGAGTGAAACATGGCATTGACATTTGCGGCTGTATGGCTTTCGTGCATCACACTAGTTTGTAAAACATGGGATTCGAGCTCCCACGTATCACTTATGTAGTGAGCGGTGAATGTCACAAAAGACTTGGTTGCTCTTGATGTCCATGCATCACATGTTAGTGCCACTCTGGTCGTTTTGTTTAGGGCACTGGCGACCTCTCTTTTAGTCTCTTCGTAAAGCTGTGGCACAGCTGTGTCAGTGAAAAATTTGCGGGACGGTATGGCGTACCTTGGCTCCGCTGTCTGTAACATGCAGACGAACCCCTCGTTCTCCACCACACTGTAAGGCCTTAAGTCTTTGGCGATGAAGACGGCGATAGAACGAGTTATTTTTTTTGCCCTCTCGGAGTTGGCAGAAAGTTTTGTAAGGCACTGCAGTGTGCGTTGGTCTGCAGCGGGCGGCTGATTCTGCTCCGTGTCGCTGAGCTCCGGGTGATGCCTCGTGAGATGAGCCCGCGCATTTGTTGTGCTCCCAAAGTATTTGGTCTTCGTTTTGCAAAGCTTGCAAACTGTGTGTGTCATGTCCAGCGCAGTGCTTCCAGGCATTCGGTAAAAACCAAAATGACGCCAAACTTTAGCCTTAAGTGAAGACGGGGCTGGCTGGATCTCCCTCTCATCCATATTTGCTGCTTCTTTGTTTTAGTAATTTGCCGCGCACGCTCTCGTTCAAGATCGGGCTGCGTGGTGACGTCTGGACGTCCTGTATAAAATAGTTACAGAAATGTAGGCGAACAGCAAGCTGATTTCATTTATTTATTTATTAAATCAATTCTTGGACATTTCAGATCGATTCTAAATCTTTACAAATGAGAATCTAGATTCTTCTGTGAATTGATTTTTTATGCACACCCCTACTAACAACCTTGTCTACTTACTAACTCTTTGGGACAACCACACCTGAACAGGGACTTGAACCCTCAGATTAAAAGTCTGATGCTCTACCGACTGAGCTATTCAGGCCCACAATGAAAGTCACAAAATAATTGACCACACCAAACTCAATATCACCAAAGACAAAAAGCATGATAATAAGGTGTACTGTTCACAGAGCACACATGCTAATTTCCTCTATGTACTGACGTCGTTGGAACAATTTTTTTTCTAATGGGCTTAATTACTGCAGACACCTCCACTGTAGGTAAAATCTGTTAATTGCTTTGACTCAAGTCTTGACAGCAGAAGGGTTTGTTCATGGAGTTCTTTCTTATGGCCACACATGCCATCCTGGCACTGTCAAAAACTGACTATAATTGAACACCTAAAAAGAGACTTAAAACCTGAGAGATAACGTTGTAAGGTTTTGCCTACTAGCTTGCTAATCAGGATAAGGAGAGTGAAAGTTCAGCTCACCTTAACAGGGTCTTGAACACTGGACCCTAAGACATAGAATTTAAAGATCTTGTCTACGTTCCCCATCATTAGGGTAAAGACTGAAGGTACAATTGATTGAAAGGGGACTTGAACCCTTGACCTGCTGATATAGTACTTACAACCTTGTCTACTTTCTCCCTCATTAGCAAAAATACTGAATGTACAAAACACCTGGACGGACTTGAAGCCTGGACCATCAGATAAAAGTCTAATGCTCTACCAACTGAGGTATTCAGGTCCTAAATGAAAGCGACCAAATAACTGAGCACGCCACAGTCAACATCACCAAAGTTGAAAAGCATGAATATAAGGTGTACTGTTCACAGAGCACACATGGTAATTTCCTTTATGTACTGACGTTGTTGGAACTATTTTTTTTTTTTTCCTAATAGGCTTAAGTACTGCAGACACCTCCACTGTAGGTGAAATCAGTTAATATCTTTCACTCAAGTCTTGCCTGGAAAAGTGTTTGTTCATCCAGTTTTGTATGGCCACACATGTCAGTTCCTGGCACTGCCAAAAACTGACTGTACACTGAACACCTGACAGATACTAGCTTGCTCTTCAGGATAAGGAGTCTGAAAGTACAGCTCACCTAAACAGGGTCTTGAACACTGGACCCTCAGACATAGTGTTTAAAGATCTTATCTACTTTTTCCCTTATTACGGTAAAGACTGAACATACAATAGCCAGGAAAACATTTCAAACCCTCAACCTACAGACATAATACCTAACAACCTTGTCTACTTACTAACTCTTTAGGAACACCACACCTGAACAGGGACTTGAACCCTGGACCCTCAGATTAAAAGTCTGATGCTCTACCGACTGAGCTATTCAGGCCCACAATAAAAGTCACAAAATAATTGAGCACACCAAACTCAACATCACCAAAGACAAAAAGCATGATAATAAGGTGTACTGTTCACAGAGCACACATGCTAATTTCCTCTATGTACTGTCGTCGTTGGAACAATTTTTTTTCTAATGGGCTTAATTACTGCAGACACCTCCACTGTAGGTAAAATCTGTTAATTGCTTTGACTCAAGTCTTGGCAGCAGAAGGGTTTGTTCATGGATTTCTTTCTTATGGCCACACATGCCATCCTGGCACTGTCAAAAACTGACTGTAAATTGAACACCTGAAAAGAGACTTAAAACCTGAGAGATAACGTTGTAAGGTGTTGCCTACTAGCTTGCTAATCAGGATAAGGAGAGTGAAAGTTCAGCTCACCTTAACAGGGTCTTGAACACTGGACCCTAAGACATAGAATTTAAAGATCTTGTCTACGTTCCCCATTATTAGGGTAAAGACTGAAGGTACAATTGATTGAAAGGGGACTTGAACCCTTGACCTGCTGATATAGTACTTACAACCTTGTCTACTTTCTCCCTCATTTGAAGTATATTAAATGTTTATTAATGTTTGATTAAGGTGTTTTAGTTACCATACTTTTTAATTATACTTTTAAGATTGTTTTAGAGGTATTTTGCAGAGTCAGCTCTTGTTTGGGTCACAGAAAAACAGGACATTGAGCAGGAAAGCACAGGCAGATTTATGGCTTGACAATGGAAGGATGCAGATAAAAACCACATAAGATAAGATACCACACTCTTTGTCAGCAGAAAATCTAGTTAGAGCTGGGTTGTAAAGTCAGAATAACAGGAAGGTCATTAGTTATGCATGCATGGTTGTAAGGAGGCTGGTCTTGGCAAAAGTTTGAATGAACCAATCATGTTTTGTGTCCCATATTTAATGTTAGGGGGAAGGTTCTCTAACTTTGTGTTAAAATATAAAACTTAATGTTTCTGTGATATACGTTGTCATTCCTCATAGGTAGGGTGACCCAGAGTGTGAATAATTTATACCACTCTGTAAACTAAATATTTGATTTGTTTTAAGCAACCCTGTGAACCAGTATTTGATTTATTGTATTAAAATCTAAAGAAAATTAAATTACTCTCGTCTCTTCTCTGATAAAAATGAACACGCATGGAATTTATAGAGTTAAGGTTTAAATTGAATAATAAATAAAATCCTTCAGATGGTGATCCCGACGTGATCAGAGTTTGGAGACGGGATTTAATTTGTGCAGATATACAGATAAGTAGACTTTAAAAAACAAAATGAACAACAAGTTCTACTAATTGACTACTCTAAAATAAATGTTTACATGAAAGAATTATGTTTTCTATTTTTGTGCAGGTTAAATATTTAGTTTTTTGGAAGTATAGGACTTAATGTAAAGTGAATTTTGGAATTTTATGGTATTAGTGTGAGACTAATTAAACTGCCTGTGCCTCTGGGTTTTGTCGCCCCTAAGCAAGAGCGGACGCGTTCTGCCGATACAATCTGGGATCGAGACTAGGTTTAAAGTGTTCCTGTAGGTGAGGTCTACAAAAACTTGTTTGTGTTGTGATCACAGGTCAGTAAAAGCTTGTGGGAAGCTGCGAGAGTGTGTGACTCTCTAAGGTCAAGGACCTTTTATGGTGATTTAGGAATAAAGACGTCATGGAATTAAGTGAAATCAAACTGTTGATGTATTTCTCTTTTCTTTTTTTTTGGCATCTGATCTGCACTCCGGGGAAGGAGCACCATGAGCTGCTGGAAATTGGAGGTTCTCCGCCTTAGGGACCCGGTGCAGATGTGGGGTTCTCCCCCGGAGTGGAGACAGCTGGTGAATCTTTTCAAGGACTCAAAACCGGTAAGTGAAGTTTTAAATAATATTATTTAATAAATTCTGAGGTTTCGAGTCCTTGAAGCGATAAGCTTACAAATAAATGGATCAATATCTATCTGAGTCTTATATAAATGAGAGCTAGCGAACAATTGTGTGTGTCTGTGTGTGTGGGTGGGTGTGTGTGAGACGAGGTCTCAGTGTTGTGGTTGTTGAGGAGTCTTGTGACTAAAACTCGAGTATAAAGTATTATTTAAAAGTAAATAATTAATAAATAAATAAAGTAGAAGAAACTGAATTAAACATATTACATCGAAAAAAAGTAAACATAAAGAGTAATTAAATTGTTTTTGAAGCAGGCTATGTGACGTAGTGTGTCGAGAATTCCGACTCATTTTGAAGATTAGATCCTTGTGGCTTACTGTTAACAATACCATTTCGGCTCCTATAGGAGTTCGGTTACTATTGAAGAGTTGGTCCTTAGCGATGTATCGTTTATAAGCGACCTATCAGTAAAACAGAAAAAGAAAAACAGCAGTGCACACATTCAAGAGTCAGATGAATATATCTAAATTTTATTTTAAAGTAAACAGTTTATGAAATCTGCTTCCTCTTTTTCCTAGTATGACCAACTTTGAGTTGAAAAGGTGAGGCTGTAAAAAATAAAATCGTCCCTAAAAATATACTTTTAAATAGATAAAGAAGTGATTGCTGACCGTAATTTATCTGCTATGGAGATTTTCATTCTGAGATGATACTGTTCGTTTTTTATTGTGTCTGTTTACGGAAGCCGGCCCCATATTCAGACCCAAATAGGATTCCAGTTTGTTGACAGTTTAGTCTCGGAACCTCTAAATAAAATAATATTGTAATAATCTAAGAATTAAATCTTAAAATTGAGGTGGATAAACTGCAGAACAGAAAGGGAGCAATAAAAGCAGATAGCCAAGGTGATATGAAGTTGTATTGAAGTGAAAATGGAAAATTTGAGCATGAATAAAATGATGATAAATGGGTGTAGATGATGAAATTAGGACAGTCTGGTGACAAAGTAAAATATCTAGTTGATAAATCAGATATTGAGTGTGAATGGTTGGTGAGCTGCTTAAAGAATAAAATTAAAAGATGCATTGATAAAATAATTAATTTGATATATTGAAAAGTTGATTTTTTACAAATAATGTTTAAATTCTTGCAAAGAAAACTGAAACACTTTGATGAATATTGGTGTGTCCATTTTCATGAGTTAGTTCAGACATAAGATACAAAAATGTACAAAATTGATAAACTATTGAATAGTAGATTACTTAATGATAAAAGAATGAGATTAATGAATAGGTATTATGGACATCTTAATTGCTGTAGTTTTTGAAGAATTAGAAATTCATTAGCAAACTGTAAAAACATCTCAGAGAAGCATATAACCCTGTCTAGTATGAACGGTTAGGAATTGGCATGTTTTTCAATTTACAGGAATAAACGTAGTAAGTGCTACACAATTTATACACGTTTTTCTTATTTCCATGATTTAAATAAGTACAATTTAAGTAATTATTAAGTACTGAAATGATTTTCATTTTGGTTATTTCTTCTAGCCCTGTAGACTTTAGAAATGCTGTTTGGGAAAAATTGCCTCTTCTTTATACAATAATAAAATAAAAAGGCTTTATTATTGCAATTACTTGTTACTGGTTACTTGACTAAACACATTGTTGAGTAGTATTAAAAACAATAATTATCATAGTGATAATATATAAACAGCAAGGAGATATTATGAATGTGATTAAACTATTCTGAGTTGTCAAAACTTTGTTTTATAAGACAAAGAGTCATCTTATAAGTATCTGATTTTATTTACTTTACACATAAACATGTAAGAGCTATGATGAGAAGCAAGTTGTTGCTGAATTTGAAAATGTTATAACGACTAAAAGAAAAATGACTATATTATGTGCTAAATTTGTTGAAGAACAACCAATAAATATCAGCTTAATTCTAAAATGTTCGTTTAATTTATAAGAAATAAGTAGGTTCTAATTAATTTATTCTGATTGTGTGGAAACAATCTATGCAACTGAAGCATGTAAATTGAAAGAACTTTTTGTTTTGTTTTCAAGTGTAGAGATAAATGCAAGTTTTCAAAATCTGTTGAAGATTTCTGTATTGGCGGAAAATAGGAATTGGGTTTAGGTTTTAAATTTTAAAATTAATCTGTCAGATGTTATGCATGATCTGGTAGCTAGTCTACTTGATGCTGAGAGGGAATTTTTCCCTCCTGAATTTAGAGAAAAAGGTTCTAGAACAGTTATGATAATATAATAGAACAATGGAATAATATATCATTTCATTAGTGAAGACTTTGTTGCTGACAGTTGATTTTTATTTCTCTCAACTTGTATGTATATTTACTTTAAAGTGGATCCTGACAGGAATTGCAAAACTGCAGGCTATTTATTAATGATACATTTGGGGAATATTGATTGAGAAACTGAGGTAAAGCAAAAATGATTCGGTGGTCATTTATTTGACATTTCTAGAAGCTTCAAATCAATTTGGTGTTTATAATTGGATCAACAAATAGAAGCCTGAGAGGATAATTGGGATTGACTGTAAAATGCTGATTTTTGTTGTTTTGTTTTAATTTTAAAACTTTTGTTTAGAGAATTTTTATCTTTTGAAGCTTGTTTATGAAATTATTTTGTATTTTTAGTTTTATTGTTTAATGGAAATTGAAATATTATACATGTTACAAACATTTAAGAAAAAAAGGAAAACTGCCATGTAGAGGAAGTAACTGGAGTTTTAGTTACACAAATTAGTTTGACAATGTTTGACTCATTCAACAGAATCTGACAGATGTTTTTGAAGTATGAAATGTTTTCATTATTAACAATCAGAATATCTGGGCCAATTAGCAAATTTGGGTTTGTTTAAATAGGAAACATATGACACAAAATTCATATTCAAATATAGATTGGACTTTTAGAACAAACAAGTACACTAGGTTTGGTAATTTCTAACAATAAGCAACCACCTGGCTACTTTCACATCAATTTGATCAGGGAATGAGACATGCCTATTTGCACTACGGTCTTAAAGTCCCACAGAAATATGTATAGGGAAGCTGTTTTGTCATTGATTTATATCTTGGATTTTTTTTTTTATAAATATGGATAGAATTTGAAGTATAGCAAACTGAAGACTATTTTTGTAAAACTATGTTGTGTTTATCAGTCAGTACCATTCTCTGATTTTGTTTTAAACATTTGATGTTTTTTAATTTTGATATTTTCTCTCTCTGAGCCAGCTTGATAGCGATCCAGTGTACTGAAGTGACAAATGATGCTATATTACTTTGGATAAAGTTTGAAAAGAGGGGGACTTGGAGACTGGATCTTTATTGGTCATTGCTCAGATGGGAGGAGCTTCACAGGTAACCTTGACAACACCAACAACAGTTATAATTGGAGGAGAACCTAGTTGGACATCTTTATCTCACTGTAAGTAGCATAAGTATAGTAGTAGAAATTATTAATTGATTATAGGGACAGAGTCTGGGAAAAGTGGTGTGAAGACTGAATTTCAAAGGGGTTTAGTTCAATATGAGCTATTCGTCTCAACCTCAGTGAAGCGAAACCAGGAGAGCCACTTTTCCATAGAGACTGTTTACAAGAGGAACAGAAAAAAGAGGATAGAACCTTTGCAGATGGTTATTGCTTTAATTTTTGTTATTGCAATTTTTTAGTGGTGCTTTAGAACAGCAATATCTAACAGAAAAATCCAGCCTTTTTTATTTTATTTATTTATTTACTTTGTGAACAGACCACAAAACTTTGAAGAAAAAAATTAATGAATGGTATCGATACAGTTTATATCTGATGAATAGACATTATGTTATTAATTGTTATGTTTGCTCTCAGACACCATATTTTGTAGGACATCAACATAGAGCATACTGATCTTACTGATTAATTTTCATATATTTTATTCACCTCAAGGATTTGGGAGACTGTTGAGACTGAAATGTATTGCCCAGGAAGGAAGTTAAATGGGTGAGGAAAAGATTTTCAGTTACACCCACGGTAAGGATAAGATTGACAGGGAGACGGACGTAAGTTAGAGTTAACCTGGGTATTTCAGCGATCATTATTACATTTGAGATCAGACCAGAGGTCTATTTGTTTGAAAATGTTTGGAAAAAATCTGGTCATGTTTTGCCAAATCCGGGACATGGGAAATATATCACAATGATTTTGTATACATATCTATGATCAATGTAGTTATGTGTCCTTTGTTCTTACTCACTCCAAAGCCACAGGAAGTGTGCTCCATTTTGAGACTGTTGACGCAAGGGGAACTTGCCCTATTGACAATCATCTGCTTCTCTGTGGATATCTGTTCATATCTGCCTTTGACCTGGACAGGCAGGAGGACTTGCTGAATTTAAAGAGCATTCTTTTCTTTGTCCGCACTAGAATATCAAGAACCGGAGGAGGAGGAAGTGCACTGCCACTGCTCCAAATTACCATATCTGGACATTTTAACGTTTCACCAGAGTACAAGCTATGGAGTGATGGACAGATGGCATCCTTATCCTGATGCTCTACCCCCCTAGGGAAGTCATCCGACACTCGGCATAGGCGCCATGTTAAGTGTTAGGGATGGAGGACCGTTTTTTTTTAAAAATCCCCCCGCCGCGAGGGCCCGCCGGGGACGGTTCCCCCTTGGGAAATTAGCCGGGGCCCTTCCCCGCGAGCCCCCGCCGGTCCCGCGCATCTGGCCCACCCGGGGGCTGCGTGGCGGATTTTCAAAGTCGCGCTGTTTCTTATGCCGAGAGCTGTGACAAAAGCGGCCACCAGGTGGAGCCTCCCGACCCGAATGTCAGAATCCTATGCCATCCGTCAGAAACGGATGCCGAACGTCGGTGGAACCGTAACCGACGTTAGGCATCCGTCTCCCTCCGTGGAAACTTAATCCGAACGTCGGCGAAACGGGTTTTGGTCAGATTTGGGACTAAACGGTCGGCCCTGGCTCCGTGTAACCGTGCCGGAGGCCTCTGCGCCGGGGTCATTGTACTCTGTGTGGGCCCCTGGTGCCGTACTGTAGTGCAGGCCCAGTCCTGGGCTTATGCAACCACGCTGGAGGCCTCTATGCTGGGCTAATCATGCACTGTGTGGGCGTGTTGAGCTACACTATAGTCCCTGGCTTCATGTAACCATGCTGGAGGCCTCTGTACTGTGGTCATTGTACTCTGTGTGGGCCCCTGGTGCTGTACTGTAGTGCAGGCCCAGTCCTGGGCTTATGCAACCATGCTGGAGGCCTCTATGCTGGGCTAATCATGCACTGTGTGGGCCTGTGGAGCTACACTGTAGTCCCTGGCTTCATGTAACCATGCTGGAGGCCTCTGTACTGGGGTTATTACACAGTGACAGGTCAGTGACATCACAACACTTACTTTACTGACACTTCCCTTAAGTCCCTATTACTGGCAAGTGATTCCAAAAGTCAGTCAGTATATTAGGGCTTTGACTGACATTTGCCTTAGGACCCCATTAAAGGAAACTGATGGTAAATTCCAATGGTCCCCACTGATGTTTGTCATCAGTTTCCCTTAATGGGGACTTAAGGGAAGTGTCAGTAAAGTCAGACTTAGATGAAACTGTTAGCCCTGGCTTCGTGTACCCAGTCTGGAGGCCTCTATAATGGGGTCATTGTACTCTGTGTGGGCCCCTGGTGCTGTACTGTAGTGCAGGCCCAGTCTGGCTTCATATACCCAGGGAAGAGGCCTCTATACTGGGATAATAACACAGTGACAGGGCCCCTGGTGCTCTACTACACAGCAGGCCCAGCCCTGGCTTCATCTACCCAGGGAGGAGGCCTCTATACTGGGCTGCATAACCTCTGTGTGTGCCCCAGGTGCTCCACTGTACAGCAGGCCCACCCCTGGCTTCATTTACCCAGGCTGCAGGCCTCTGTACTGGGATCATTACACAGTGACAGGTCAGTGACATCACAACACTTACTTTACTGACACTTCCCTTAAGTCCCTATTACTGGCAAGTGATTCCAAAAGTCAGTCAGTATATTAGGGCTTTGACTGACATTTGCCTTAGGACCCCATTAAAGGAAACTGATGGTAAATTCCAATGGTCCCCACTGACGTTTGTCATCAGTTTCCCTTAATGGGGACTTAAGGGAAGTGTCAGTAAAGTCAGACTTAGATGAAACTGTTAGCCCTGGCTTCATGTACCCAGTCTGGAGGCCTCTATAATGGGGTCATTGTACTCTGTGTGGGCCCCTGGTGCTGTACTGTAGTGCAGGCCCAGTCCTGGGCTTATGCAACCATGCTGGAGGCCTCTATGCTGGGCTAATCATGCACTGTGTGGGCCTGTGGAGCTACACTGTAGTCCCTGGCTTCATGTAACCATGCTGGAGGCCTCTGTACTGGGGTTATTACACAGTGACAGATCAGTGACATCACAACACTTACTTTACTGACATTTCCCTTAAGTCCCTATTACTGGCAAGTGATTCCAAAAGTCAGTCAGTATATTAGGGCTTTGACTGACATTTGCCTTAGGACCCCATTAAAGGAAACTGATGGTAAATTCCAATGGCCCCCACTGACGTTTGCCATCAGTTTCCCTTGATGGGGACTTAAGGGAAGTGTCAGTAAAGTCAGACTTAGATGAAACTGTTAGCCCTGGCTTCATGTACCCAGTCTGGAGGCCTCTATAATGGGGTCATTGTACTCTGTGTGGGCCCCAGGTGCTCCACTGTACAGCAGGCCCAGCCCTGGCTTCATTTACCCAGGCTGCAGGCCCCTATACTGGGCTGCATAACCTCCGTGTGGGACCCTGGTGCTCCACTAGTGCAGGCCCAGCCCTGGCTTCATGTACCCAGGCTGCAGGCCTCTATACTGGGCTAATTATGCTCCGTGTGGGCCCCTGGTGCTCCACTAGTGCAGGCCCAGTCCTGGCTTCATTTACCCAGGGAGGAGGCCTCTATACTGGGTTAATTACACAGTCATAGGGCCCCTGGTGCTCCACGAGTGCAGGCCCAGCCCTGGCTTCATGTACCCAGGCTGCAGGCCTCTATACTGGGATGCATAACCTCCGTGTTGTCCCCTGGTGCTCCACTAGTGCAGGCCCAGCCCTGGCTTCATGTACCCAGGCTGCAGGCCCCTATACTGGGCTGCATAACCTCCGTGTGGGCCCCTGATTCTCCACTAGTGCAGGCCCAGCCCTGGCTTCATGTACCCAGGCTGCAGGCCTCTATACTGGGCTGCATAACCTCTGTGTGTGCCCCTGGTGCTCCACTAGGGCAGGCCCAGCCCTGGCTTCATGTACCCAGGGAAGAGGCCTCTATACTGGGTTAATAACACAGTGACAGGGCCCCTGGTGCTCTACTACACAGCAGGCCCAGCCCTGGCTTCATGTACCCAGGCTGCAGGCATCTTTACTGGGCTGCATAACCTCTGTGTGTGCCCCTGGTGCTCCACTAGTGCAGGCCCAGTCCTGGCTTCATCTACCCAGGGAGGAGGCCTCTATACTGGGCTGTATAACCTCTGTGTGTGCCCCTGGTGCTCCACTAGTGCAGGCCCAGCCCTGGCTTCATCTACCCAGGGAGGAGGCCTCTATACTGGGTTAATAACACAGTGACAGGGCCCCTGGTGCTCCACTACTGCAGGCCCAGCCCTGGCTTCATGTACCCAGGGAGGAGGCCTCTATACTGGGCTGCATAACCTCCGTGTGGGCCCCTGGTGCTCCACTAGTGCAGGCCCAGCCCTGGCTTCATGTACCCAGGCTGCAGGCCTCTATACTGGGCTGCATAACCTCCGTGTGGGCCCCTGGTGCTCCACTAGTGCAGGCCCAGTCCTGGCTTCATCTACCCAGGGAGGAGGCCTCTATACTGGGTTAATTACACAGTCATAGGGCCCCTGGTTCTCCACTGTAGTGCAGGCCCAGTCCTGGCTTCATCTACCCAGGACCTATTAGGGAAACGACTGACATTTGGGGGATGAAATGCTTAAGGCAAATGTCAGGACCCTTACCCCAGAAACAGAAACGGCTGCCAATTAAGGACGTGCGTTCCACGTAGAAACTTGAGATTTGGTGGACATCGCGCCTGGGTCTGGGGCCACGGTACATGTCGATTGCGCGGTACTGGCACGTCGTATGGGGTCGGGAGGCGGCTCAGACGTTCAAAAGTTCGAACGCTGCCCAGGCTATGTTATCCGGAGTTTGGCCACAGCAATCACAGAACGCGTTCCAAATATTCCCCTGAGCAACTGTAATCAAACAGCACGTCTCTAAGTGCCTTCTAAAGCTAACTACCTGCAGGAGCCTCGTAGGAGCCCGGGACCGAGTCCACCCCGCTCAGTACGTAGCCCGATACGACATATCCGGAGCACAGGAGGATACCACTCAGTTAAGGGTTTGGTTTTTGGAAAGAGCACTCGCAGAGTCCTCCGCTGACATTTGGCTTAAGAGTCTCGCAATGGAAACTGATTACCGATGTCGCACAACTGAAAAAGTTAGGGACCTCCCTGGCAAACTTAATGGAAATGTCATAAGGCAAATGTCAGAACGTTCCCCAGAAACGAGCAACGGCAGCCAATTAAGCGCCGTCTGAGGCCGTATCTCGGCTCAGGTTAAGCGCAGACGCTCCACGTTCGGCACGCTCCCTGCCGGGGGTCGGGGCCACGACCTGCGTCCGAATCGCCCCGGTCGGACATAGCACATCGCCTCCTACGGCAAACTCCTCACAGGAGCCTCGTAGGAACCCAGGGCAAACGTCGTGGCGTTCCTTGACTCGTCACGTAAAACGAATCAAAGTACGAAGGGGACAGGAGTCCGTTAAGCGTTGATTTTTAAGCCCAACGTCAGCGGATTAGGGACTTCTCTGACGGTCCGCATCAGAGCGACTGATTCCAACTGTCAGCGTGAGTTTTGGCGGGAAAAAAAACCCAATTTTCCATGGCCGATTACCGCTAGACCGAAGGTCACAAGTGAACCAGATTCGCAGGGTACGTTCTTAGAGGGGCCACGTATGCGAATCCGGTGTCCGTTTCCCCGTAAACCCCCCAGGTAAAAATACCCTAACCCCAGCCTAGCCCAAAAAATGAAGGGTCTGTCGGCTTTGCACCCCAAGAGGGCTCGATGTCAAAAGTGGTCAGGGTTATGATATTTTTTTTATACATGTGCTAGAGTTTTAGATTTTTAATATGATGTTCTCGGGAGTGCCACCGGTATTCCTGACTTGGTTCGGGGCCCGCAGGACCCCCAGGAGCCGCGCTAGGGCCATGACCGTTGCAGTAAGTTTGAATGGAGAAATCGTTCTCCGACAGATGAATGGGAACTGATGCCAAGCGTCGGAAGTTCAAACTCTTCCGCTTCGGACATTTCCGGGCGTACGTCCGCGACGGGTAGACGTACGCGTTACCGACGCTCAGAGCTGCGTCCGCACCCGAACGCCGCTCTCTAAACCCCTTCTGAAAAGAACTCCTTCCAGGAGCAACCTACGCGTTCGGGGCGAGTGTCGTGACTTTCGCCGATTCGCCCCCGACGACATATCCCGAACTGAACGGGATCGGACCGAGTTAAGCGTACTTTGCCCCCCGAGGACATTCGCTTGACCCCGGCCCGCTGACGAATGGCATCTGATGGCTGACATTCGGAATCACATAGCATTGGAGAAAATCCTAAGGGAAGTGTCATAAGGCAAATGTCAGAACCTTTGACCCAAAACGGAAAGGGGTACCAATTAAGCACCTGGCGAGCACGCGGACGTGCGCGCTCCGGTGGATCGCGCGGGGGCACCACGGAGCACGTCATACGTCAGGCAGGCGCAGCTGCGACGTCGTACGGGGTCGCTAGGTCGCTCCGAACATTTAAAAGTTCGGACGACGCAGGGGCTAGGTTCTCGGACGTATGGACACGCCGATCGGAGGACGCGATACGGACCTCCCGCCGAGCGAGTGGAACCCACCCCCGCGTCTCTAAGGGCCTCCTAAAGCTAACTACCCGCAGGAGCCTCGTAGGAGGCCGGGGCCAATTCCTCCACGTTCGGCACGTAGCCCGGAGCGACATATCCGGAGTAGACCGGGATACGTTTCCGTTAAACGTTCGGTATTTGGGAAGAGCACTCGCCGACCCCCGCCATTGACTTTTGCCTTAAGATGGGTACAATGCAAACAGATTCCGACCGTCGCGCGACAAAAAAGATTAGGGAAACGACTGACATTCGGGGGATGAAATGCTTAAGGCAAATGTCAGGACCCTTACCCCAGAAACAGAAAAGGCTGCCAACGGAGCACTTGCGTTCCACGTAGGCGTTCGCGCTTCGGTGGGCATGTCGGCGGAGCACGGGGGCACGATATATGTCGGTTATGTGGTCCTGGCACGTCGTACGGGGTATGGAGGCGGCTCTGAACGTTCGAAAGTTCGAACGCTGCCCAGGCTATGTTATCCAGAGTTTGGCCACGGCGATCACAGAACGTGTTCCAGATATTCCGCTGAGCAACTGTAATCAAACTCCACATCTCTAAGTGCCTTCTAAAGCTAACTACCTGCAGGAGCCTCTTAGGAGCCCGGGGTTGATTGCGCCCCCTTCCGTACGCTGTCCGGTACGACATATCCCGGTTTCGTCACGATACGTGTACGTTTAGCGTGTACGTTTAGCGTGTTCGGGCACCAAAAGCAAAAGCGTCGACATTCGTCTTAGGGAAATCAGAATGGTAACTGATTCTAAATGTCGATGAACGAGGCCGGTCTGGAACGTCTCGCCCTACGACCTTTCCCGATGTCGCACGGGTCTGAAACCCGGTGGCCAGACTGAGGCCCGTGCCCTGATGCGTGCTCTCGAGTTTCGCATCTCTGGCTCAAAGCATTGGGGAATTATGAAGAAAAAGGGGCCCGTAATTCCTGCAGGCCTAGTTGTATGTGAAAGGGTGACCTTTGACATTTCCCGAGGTGCTGCGGGTGTGAATCTTGACACGCCGGTCTCCCTTGGGTGTCCGATGGACGCATGAGAGTCTCAGACCCCTGGGTCCGAGCGTTGGTGAAATATGAAGAAATAACATGGCGTGACCCCTGACCCTTGACGTTTCCCAAGGTGCTGCGGGTGTGTAACTCGGAGGCTAGACTCAGGCCCGTGCTCTGATGCGTAGTCTCGAATTTCACATCTCTGGCTCAGAGCATTGGGGAATTATGACGAAAAAGAGGCCTGTAATGCCTGAGGCTAGGCCTCAGGCATTACCATTATCAGGTGACCTAGGGTTGACATTTGACCTTTCCCGAGGTCCTACGGGTGTGAAAATCGGAACGTCGGTCCCTCTTGGCTCTCTGATGGATCCCTGAGAGTTTCAGAACCCTAGCCCTAAGCGTTGGGGAATTATTAATGAAAACACCTACCGTGACCCCTGACCTTTGACGTTTCCCAAGGGGCTGAGGGTGTGTAACTCGGAGGCTAGACTCAAGCCCGTGCCCTGATGCGTACTCTCGAGTTTCACATCTCTGGCTCAAAGCATTGGGGATTTATGAAGAAAAAGGGGCCCGTAATTCCTGCAGGCCTAGTCGTATGTGAAAGGGTGACCTTTGACCTTTTCCAAGGTGCTGCGTGTGTCAAATCCGGGTCGCCGGTCCCCCTTGGCAGTCTGATGGACGCATGCGAGTCTCAGACCCCTGGGCCTGAGCGTTGGTGAAATATTAAGTAATAACACGGCGTGACCCCTGACCTTTGACGTTTCCCAAGGTGCTGCGGGTGTGTAACTCGGAGGCTAGACTCAGGCCTGTGCTCTGATACGTAGTCTCGAATTTCACATCTCTGGCTCAAAGCATTGGGGAATTATGAAGAAAAAGGGCCCCGTAATTCCTGCAGGCCTAGTCGTATGTGAAAGGGTGACCTTTGACATTTCCCAAGGTGCTGCGTGTGTGAAACTTGACACGCAGGTCCCCCTTGGCAGTCTGATGGACGCATGCGAGTCTCAGACTCCTGGGCCCGAGCGTTGGTGAAATATTAAGAAATAACATGGCGTGACCCCTGAGCTTTGACGTTTCCCAAGCGGCTGCGGGTGTGTAACTCGGAGGCTAGACTCAGGCCCGTGCCCTTATGCGTACTCTCAAGATTCAGATCTCCGTCTCAAAGCATTGGGGAATTATGTCGATTGAGGCCCGTCTCTGACATTTGTCATAACATTTGCTTGATGGCAAAGTTAATCGTAATGTCAGCGAAAGTTGATCGAAAAGTAGGGATTTGTCTGACATTTGGAATCGGATTTTCTGATTCCAAATGTCAGACACTAACCCAGAAAGTCGATTAATGCCCTTCCCCCACCCTGTCACTTGTATGTAGGACAAAAGTCAAACTCGTTGACGCTCGTATCTTGGCTTCCGCTCGACGTAGAGAGCTGGGATTCGGGACACGGGTCACGTACGCGGAGACGTGTGGAATGCTTGCGGGTCACGTGACCTTTGACCCCTAAATTTGACCCGAGGGTCAAACCTTGCAGTTCTTAAGCCGAGTGTCTGGCCTGACATTTGGGAACGTCTTTCCCTAACTTTTAGGCTTTTTTTCACCGTTGACAGTTTTGTGCTATTTCTGGCAAACCGAGTGCCGTACGAGCACCGTTTTCGCACAGCACGTGGGCGGCGGGCGTGGGAGTCGACGGGGGTCGTCGACTGACCCGTGCGGCTACCGTGAAAAATAAACGTCTGCTTTTGAAGAACACACCACGCGACGTGAAGGCTCAGACGCAGATGAATAGCTTCGCTGTGAACATCGGACCAAATATCGACTTTTTTTTTCAAACCGGGCCCAGGGACCGGGGACTTATGAAGCTAAAACGGTACACGGAGGGGCTCTGCCTCGTAGATTCGCGGACCCCTGGCTCGAACGTGGTTCGATGTGGTCTCGGGCACCTCCGGGGTCCGCCTCGGAGCGTCGTCACATGACCCTTGCCCCGGCCAAAGGGGCAAGGGTCATGTCCCAAATGTCAGTAACTAAGGGAAACCCTAAGGCAAATGTCAGTGCAAGCTGTCCCAGTTAGGCCCCCGGGTAAGGCGCAAGGGACATGTCCCAAGTGTCAGCAACTGATGGCAAGCGTCAGGGCTAGGCGCACGGTGTAGCGCTGGCACCACCCTCAGGAAAGTCGCGTTAGGCGCAAGGCATATGGCAAATGTCAGTAAGTTGTCCCTTGTGTCGCAATGTGTGCCAAGTGTCGACCCCGATGACATTGGGGTTAGTTTACTGAATGTCACCATAAGATCCCATGTTAAATTTCTGACATTTGGGACAACTTCCCTAAACCAACTGAGCTATTCAGGCCCACAATGAAAGTCACAAAATAATTGACCACACCAAACTCAACATCACCAAAGACAAAAAGCATGATAATAAGGTGTACTGTTCACAGAGCACACATGCTAATTTCCTCTATGTAGTGATGTCGTTGGAACAATTTTTTTTCTAATGGGCTTAATTACTGCACACACCTCCACTGTAGGTAAGATCTGTTAATTGCTTTGACTCAAGTCTTGGCAGCAGAAGGGTTTGTTCATGGAGTTTTTTTTTATGGCCACACATGCCATCCTGGCACTGTCAAAAACTCACTGTAAATTGAACACCTAAAAAGAGACTTAAAACCTGAGAGATAACGTTGTAAGGTGTTGCCTACTAGCTTGCTAATCAGGATAAGGAGAGTGAAAGTTCAGCTCAACTTAACAGGGTCTTGAACCCTGGACCCTAAGACATAGAATTTAAAGATCTTGTCTACGTTACCCATCATTAGGGTAAAGACTGAAGGTACAATTGATTGAAAGGGGACTTGAACCCTTGACCTGCTGATATAGTACTTACAACCTTGTCTACTTTCTCCCTCATTAGCAAAAATACTGAATGTACAAAACACCTGGACGGACTTGAAGCCTGGACCATCAGATAAAAGTCTAATGCTCTACCAACTGAGGTATTCAGGTCCTAAATGAAAGCGACCAAATAACTGAGCACGCCAAACTCAACATCACCAAAGCTGAAAAGCATGAAAATAAGGTGTACTGTTCACAGAGCACACATGGTAATTTCCTTTATGTACTGACGTTGTTGGAACTATTTTTTTTCCTAATAGGCTTAAGTACTGCAGACACCTCCACTGTAGGTGAAATCAGTTAATATCTTTCACTCAAGTCTTGCATGGAGAAGTGTTTGTTCATCGAGTTTTGTATGGCCACACATGTCAGTTCCTGGCACTGCCAAAAACTGACTGTAAACTGAACACCTGACAGATACTAGCTTGCTCTTCAGGATAAGGAGTCTGAAAGTACAGCTCACCTAAACAGGGTCTTGAACACTGGACCCTCAGACATAGTGTTTAAAGATCTTATCTACTTTTTCCCTTATTAAGGTAAAGACTGAACATACAATAGCCAGGAAAACATTTTGAACCCTCAACCTGCAGACATAGTACCTAACAACCTTGTCTACTTACTAACTCTTAAGGACAACCACACCTGAACAGGGACTTGAACCCTGGACCCTCAGATTAAAAGTCTGATGCTCTACCGACTGAGCTATTCAGGCCCACAATGAAAGTCACAAAATAATTGACCACACCAAACTCAACATCACCAAAGACAAAAAGCATGATAATAAGGTGTACTGTTCACAGAGCACACATGCTAATTTCCTCTATGTACTGACGTCGTTGGAACAATTTTTTTTCTAATGGGCTTAATTACTGCAGACACCTCCACTGTAGGTAAAATCTGTTAATTGCTTTGACTCAAGTCTTGGCAGCAGAAGGGTTTGTTCATGGAGTTCTTTCTTATGGCCACACATGCCATCCTGGCACTGTCAAAAACTGACTGTAAATTGAACACCTAAAAAGAGACTTAAAACCTGAGAGATAACGTTGTAAGGTGTTGCCTACTAGCTTGCTAATCAGGATAAGGAGAGTGAAAGTTCAGCTCACCTTAACAGGGTCTTGAACACTGGACCCTAAGACATAGAATTTAAAGATCTTGTCTACATTCCCCTAAAGATTTTTGGACCATTTGCCTCCTTGAAAATCCTCTTTTGGCAGGATTTTCAAACCTCCATAGGTCTACTAAATGATAGTCATATAATAGATTTTGTAGAACAGGCCTTGAGGCGTCTGTTTTGAGCTTATCATAAATACCAATGTCTAAGCTAGACATTTTGGTGTTGAAGTCACCGGCAATAATGGTGCTATTAGTGCACAGAGCACGAATCTTTTGAAAAAAAAAGAGCTCTCTGAGAGGAATCATTCGGTGCATAAATATTTAGAAGGCGAAACTGAGTGCCACTGTAGATAAAGTCAATAGCCAGTAGCCTCCCATCTGTATTTGTATGCACCAATTTTATGTTATTTAATACATAAATAACATAAGAAATACAGCGTCTTCTTAAGGTCTTAGACTAGGCGCCAGCACGAGCGGCAGCCTCTCTAGCAGCTCCGTGTACTCACACACTGTTCCTACTTTCTATTTTTTATTTCGTGGTATTTTTTGTTACTTTCTTGGTTCTCTAGAAAGGTATTACTCTATCCTATGGATATGGATTCTTCTAAGCCGAGACTCATTTACTCGAGGAACTTTCTACACGCTCTGAGAGCAAAGTCCCGCATCGGTGTGGTTCCATGTTTACCTGACGAGGTAAGGAAGCCGTACCGAGGCTGCAGAGCCGGTGCTTTGCTAAAAGCTAAGCGGCTAGCAAAGAAGTGGAGATACAAGCCTCCGGTACCGTCGATGATCATGGGAAACGTTAACTCACTACCGAATAAGATCGACGAATTGGCTGTGCTGACAAAGAATGTCAAGATCTACAGGGAGTGCAGTTTACTGTGCCTCACTGAATCGTGGCTAACAGCTAGCATCCCAGATGCTAACGTGGAGCTACCGGGCTTCAGCACAGTCAGAGCGGACAGAGACGCTAGAGCCTGCGGGAAGCGCAAAGGCGGAGGACTCGCACTGTATGTAAACAAACGGTGGTGTAATCCTGGGCATGTGAGCGTTAAAATATCCCACTGTTGCAGGGACATTGAACTTTTGGCTGTAAGTTTACGTCCCTACTACGTGCCGCGGGAGTTCAGCCACGCCATTGTTGTCACTGTGTACATTCCTCCGCGCGCCGACGCGGAGGCGGCGTGTGACGTCATACATAGCGCTGTAGCTAAACTACAAACTCAGCATCCTGAGGCTCTAATGCTTATCTCTGGGGACTTCAACCATACTACACTGGATAAAACACTGACTGCTTTCCACTAGTATGTGGACTGTAACACCAGGGGAAATAAGACTTTAGATCTGATGTATGCAAACGTCAAGGATGCATACAGTGCCACCCCCCTGCCTGCACTGGGGAAAGCAGACCACAATCTCATCCTGCTCAAACCTCACTACACACCAAAAGTGAGGAGGTCACAAATAACCACACGCTCATTCAGGAAGTGGTCTCCTGAAGCTGAGCAGGCTCTGAAAGACTGCTTTGAGACCACAGACTGGGACGCATTGCAGGAGTCTCACAATGACAACATGGAGGACATGGTTGACTGCACAACGGACTATATAAACTTCTGTATGGACGTTGTTGTTCCAGTAAGAACTGTGCGCTGCTTCGCTAATAACAAGCCCTGGATAACCAGTGACATCAAAGGCCTCCTGAACCAGAAGAAGAAGGCCTTCAGAGATGGTGACACACAGGAGCTCAAGCGGATACAGAAGGAAAATAGAACAGAGGATGCAGAACAACAGCATGAGGGAGGTATGGGAGGGGATGAAGACCATCACTGGCTGCAGCTCAAAGAAAGGAGCCCCCATTGAGGCTGATGTGGGAAGAGCAAACCAGTTAAACCAGTTTTTTAATAGGTTTGATCTCCCTGCACCTACGAACACAGCAACCCCCACCCACCCAACCCCACAAGCCATCTCCAGCACAGAGGAGGACACCTCCCCTCCCCCGCTCACACCACCCACCATCACAGCAGCTCAGGTATGTGGAGAGCTGAGGAGGCTACGCCCCGGCAAAGCTACAGGTTCAGATGGGGTCTCCCCCAGACTACTGAAGACCTGTGCGCAGGAACTGGGACACCCCCTACAGTGTATCTTCAACCTGAGCCTGGGACAGGGGAGGGTCCTCCAGCTGTGGAAGACATCCTGCATCATTCCAGTCCCCAAGAAACCACATCCTGGGGAGCTGAACGACTTCAGGCCGGTCGCCCTGACGTCCCATGTGATGAAGACCATGGAACGGCTGCTGCTCCATCACCTGAGGCCACAGACCCACCACGCTCTCGACCCTCTGCAGTTCGCTTACAGAGAGAAGGTTGGAGTGGAGGATGCCATCATCTTCTTGCTTCACTGCTCTCTCTCTCACCTGGACAGAGGCAGTGGTGCTGTGAGGATTACATTTTTGGACTTCTCGAGCGCCTTTAACACCATCCAGCCTCTGCTCCTCAGGCACAAACTGACAGAGATGGGAGTAGGATCAGACCTGGTGGCATGGATTACAGACTATCTGACCGGCAGACCTCAATACGTTCGACTGGGGGACTGCAGGTCCGACACTGTTACCAGCAACACTGGAGCACCGCAGGGAACTGTGCTCTCTCCGGTCCTGTTCACCCTGTACACGTCCGACTTCCAGTACAACTCGGAGCTCTGCCACGTGCAGAAGTTCGCGGACGACACAGCTATCGTTGGCTGTATCAGGAGTGGACAGGAGGAGGAATACAGGGAGTTGATCCAACGTTTTGTCACGTGTTGCGACTTTAACCACCTGCTCCTAAACGCCACCAAGACCAAGGAGATGGTGGTGGACTTTAGGAGAATCAGGCCGCACCTTGAGCCTGTCAACATCAAAGGTGACTGTGTGGAGGTGGTTCACACCTACAAATACCTGGGAGTGCAGCTGGATGACCAACTGGACTGGACTGCCAACACAGACGCCCTGTGCAGGAAAGGACAGAGCCGTCTGTACTTCCTCAGAAGGCTGGCGTCCTTCAACATCTGCAAGAAGTTGCTACAGATCTTCTACCAGTCTGTAGTTGCGAGCGCCCTCATGTACGCAGTGGTGTGTTGGGGGGGCAGCCTCAAGAAGAAGGACGCTGGACGCCTGAACAAACTGGTGAGGAAGGCAGGAACTGTTGTTGGCACAGAGCTGGACAGCCTTACATCTATGGCAGATAAACGGACTCTGAACAGGCTACTGTCCATCATAGACAGTCCACACCATCCACTGCACAACGCCATCTCCAGGCAGAGGAGCAGCTTCAGTGACAGACTGCTGTCATTGTCGTGCTCCACTGACAGACTGAAGAAATCGTTCCTCCCCCACGCCATGCGGCTCTTCAACAACTCTAGGGGGAGGGCGATAAAATCAACCATAGAACACTGGACTTAATGCTAATCACAACATGCACCTTCAGTCACACATGCACTTTATCATACACATACATCTACAAGTTGGACTCTTAAGTATGTACAAACTGACCATTACTCAACTGTTTTTGCATACTGACATCTGCACAACTGCACTGAACTGGACTGGCAGACATTATACTTTTTTATACCATTATATTTTACCTTAGTTCTTCTTTTAAATTTTTATATTGTATTTTCCCTGCATGCCCCTGTGTTCCCGTAAGCTGCTAGAACTGTGAATTTCTCTTGGAGATGAATAAAGTATCTATCTATCTATCTATCTATCTATCTATCTATCTATCTATCTATCTATCTATCTATCTATCTATCTATCTATCTATCTATCTATCTATCATTTTCTCTAGTCAGAATCGCAACACCACAAGATTTGGCAGAGAAATTGGAAACAAAAATCGTACCCAGCCATATTTTCCTGGCTTCATTAAGAAGTTCATCTGTCCAGTGTGTCTCTTGTAGACACCAAATGTCATATTCGAATGTTTTAGTTAAAGCTCTGAGCTTATCCAAGTTTCTCAACCCACATATATTTAGGGAGGCAATTTTCAAGGGACTTTCCATTGGAAAAAAAAAAAAAAACAGGGTGAGGAATTGCAGTACCTCGAGGAGAAAAGACTCCCCAGCTCCAGCACGTACAGGTCGGACGAAACCACGAGTCCCAAAAGGCAGGGGCCTGAAGAAGGCCAGGAAACAGCACACAGATGCTCCGGGAAGCCAGGTCCAGCAAGGATCCAAGGGCACCAAAAACAGGATGCAAGGAGCCCAGCGGGGTAGAGGAGTCCAGAAGCCGCCCAACCCACAGCACATCGAGAGTCCAGACAAAGCTCCAAAACACAGCCAGGCCCTCCATCATAGGATCCACAAAGATCACCCAGGCAAGGCTCCCATCCGACAAGGAGACATTTTAGAGGGCTACGAAAGAAAAGCCAGAACACAGCAGGCATTAAGTAAACAAATAGAATAGAAACACATAATATAAAAACAAAGGAAAAGAAAGATTTGGAGACACAGGGCAAGAATGATGCCTTCATATCGCATCAAGGCGAAAAGACCACTCAACCTGACACCTCCTCCGGGAGTATGACCCAAAAACCAGCACACTCTACAAGGGAGCACAATACAGGAGCAGAGAAAAAGTAAATTTGTGAAACCCCTCATTTGTGTTTCTTTCTTGATTTCCTAGGGATTCTACTCTCACTAGGCCGCTTGGGTATGGATGGATTGACAAAATCCATTTCAGAGTCGGAGGAAACGGTGGAGATAGATTCAGGGTGGGAATCAGGCACGGAAGGTGTTGCAAATAGGCGTTTGTCTGAGGCGAGTGAAGCAGGACTTGGGGAGGGAGAAACTGAGTTTTCCTCCATTCCCAAGCTGCCTTTTCTCACAATAATCGCAGCTTGCTCTGTGCTTTGCAACTTAGGCTTCTGACCAAGCAGGGCAGGCCCTCCTTCCATACGTGTGTGTGAATGGCCCGATTCCCCAGGGGTAGAGGTAACCACCTTCCCTCTCCCCTCCAGCTCCGGGGTAGCAGCCTCATTGGATATACCCCCCTTCGCTGGGCCCTGAAGAGAGCCGAAGATTCTCAGCATGCGGCTTTCTTTCACTGGAGCACACACACTAGCCGCGCCAGAAGATTCCTCCACAGTGCGCACATCTTGCGCCATATTCAGAGGCTCCTCACTGGAGGAAGCGGACTCTATCTCGGCCAGGTTCTCATTCTCATTACCAGAGGTCGTTTCTTTATTACAGATACATTTTTCCATAGTATTATAACAGACACTGCATTTTTCTAAAACCACATCGCATTCCCTTGCATAATGTCCCTGTCCTTTACATTTATTACAGGTAAATTCTGGACACTCCCGAAGGATGTGGCCGGCCTGCAGGCACAATCTGCACACCCGGGCCTGACGGTCATGAATCACGCGGAAAAA
>JAPXFQ010001363.1:35000-97500 GCA_028564705.1 Apricaphanius iberus | reverse complement strand
GTCATCATGAAGTTTGTTCCAGATAAAAGGAGCATAGAAACTAAAAGCTGCTTCTCCATGTTTGGTTCTGATTCTAGGGATGATCAGTAAACTAGAGCTGGAGGACTTGATTGATCTGGATGGTTTGTACCATGATAACAGATCTCTAATGTACTCTGGCACTAACCCATTCAGTGATTTATGAACTAATAAAAGCACTTTGAAGTCTATTCTCTGAGCTACAGGGAGCCAGTGGAAGGACTTTAGAACTGGGGTGTTCACATGGATGTTCTACTTTCCTGGTTCTAGTGAGAACACGGGTAGCAGCGTTCTGGATCAGCTGCATAGAGTTCCACTCTAAATAGTTTTCATTCAATGTAGTTTATATAGTAAAATAATGCCTATAATACGTTACTTTTTCATTTGATGTACACAATGTAAATCACAGGCATTTAAATGTCCAGTTATCAGATGATTTTTTGGTTTTTTGTTGGTATGGTTTCTATTGAAACATTCTTAGTCTTCATTGTTTCCTTAGTTCTTCTGAATAATTCTGCATTTGTTCAACATACATTAATTGAACATGTTTTAGACCTTTGGCTTCAGCAGATATGCATAAATCTTTATGTAAGTCAGAATAATTTGTGCATGTTATGAGAAAGTTCTGCATCTCTGATAGACTGAGAACGTTTTTGATCAGGGAGCCTCGTTACATTCAACAAGGTATGAATACAAACAATAGTCCCATGCAGACGTGTTCATAAATAAATACCATTTGTCATCATAAACTTCACTGCATTTTATTGTGATTTAATGTGATCGATGAATATTAGGTAGAAAAGAACTGTAAACTGGAACTAAACTTCTTTAACCCTGAAATGTCAACGGGACGTTCATTCACGGTTTGCCGCCAGGTGGCGACAAATCCCGTCATTGCCGCTCGTCAGTGACGCCATTTAAACGCGACTCTAGACTTCCTGTCGCTCATGTGGAGCCTGACCTTCCAGCGGAGTGAAAGCTGGATTTTAATGCAGATGAACACATGAGCGGTAGGTGACGATGCTTGGTGTGAGGAAAGCTGTGCGGACGGCGGTGAGGAAACAGCTTTACAGGCCGCTTTCTGCCTCCCAGACTCAGCTACAGGACAGGAAGGTGGGTGCTTCTCCTGTGGTCCGGGGTTGGTGTGAGCAGCTGCTTGCAGGAAAACAGGAGCTGTCCGGGTGTGTGTCTGCAGGGTCTGGTCCTGGGAGTGTTTGAGAAGGAGGCAGAGGAGGGAGGTCTTCATCTGACTGAGGCCGGAGCCAGCTTCGATCAGTCTGTGTCAGGAAAGCTCTCAGAGCTGCTAAAAATGTGAGTTCCATCCTGCATGGTCCCCCAGCTAAACCAGAACACATAATGGCCACTTCCTGTGTGTGAGTTGTCCTGTGATGGACAGGGTTTCTTCTACCCAATGACAGCTGGAGATGGACACTAACATGATATGAACATAATGTTGTCATACATGTAAAGTACATCATATGTGCAGTATTATCTTGTTTTTGCAGTTCCGCTCTTTATAGCAGAACAGAAATGTAACAAGCTAATGCTAGCTGGTTATTTAGTGGGGCTATCTGCTCCGGAAGCCATTCGACAGTCAGCTGATGAACAGACTTTGTGTTTATTTTTAGCTCAGTTATTGTTGTTATGGATTCTGATATCGGCTGAAACGAGATAAACAGCTGGTAATTAGGTATTAGATGAGTGTTTTTACTTCATAAACCTTTTGGTTCTGTCCCCAGTGCTGGAGCTGGTCTGAAGAAAGGGAAGAGCCGGCTGTTTTATGGACTCCACCAGGTAACTAGATGGTTTAACTCTTTACTCCCAGTCTTGTTGTGGCTCAGAGTAAAGCTGACCTATCTTCACCAGGACTTCCCTTGTGTAGCAGTAGTCGGCTTGGGTAAGGACAGTGAAGGTGTTTGTGGGGCTGAAAACTGGGACAGCAGGAAGGAGAACATCCGACAGGCTGTATCAGGTAGGATCCACGCCGTCGTCTCTTCTCTTCTTACTGGCTGTTTTACTGATGTAGGCGTGAATGTGTCTTTGTTCAGCTGGCTGTCAGGTTCTTCAGGAGCTGGAGGTGAATCATGTAGAGGTGGACGACTGCGGAGACGCCAAGTCGGCTGCAGAGGGCGCTGTTCTGGGGTTGTTCAGCTACGATCAGCTGAAGTCTAAGAAGAAGACCAAAGTAACCCCACAGCTACATGGAAGGTGAGTCGAGCATCTCAGACACGCTTCGGTTCTCCCACAGTTCATGGTTTATCATGTAAAGATTGGGATTTATGCTTTTCTCTGTTTACCTCATCATGTGCCAGCCTCCATTACTGCAGTCATAAGCATGGTTGGCTTGTTCAGCAGGGTCAGACCCGATTGGACCGTCCAGGAGTAACAGAACCATCCAGGAGCCGCTGACCTTCTCCTGGTTTACTAACAGAACCATCCAGGAGCCGCTGACCTTCTCCTGGTTTACTAACAGAACCATCCAGGAGCCGCTGACCTTCTCCTGGTTTAGTAACAGAACCATCCAGGAGCCGCTGACCTTCTCCTGGTTTAGTAACAGAACCATCCAGGAGCCGCTGACCTTCTCCTGGTTTACTAACAGAACCATCCAGGAGCCGCTGACCTTCTCCTGGTTTACTAACAGAACCATCCAGGAGCCGCTGACCTTCTCCTGGTTTACTAACAGAACCATCCAGGAGCCGCTGACCTTCTCCTGGTTTAGTAACAGAACCATCCAGGAGCCGCTGACCTTCTCCTGGTTTAGTAACAGAACCATCCAGGAGCCGCTGACCTTCTCCTGGTTTAGTAACAGAACCATCCAGGAGCCGCTGACCTTCTCCTGGTTTAGTAACAGAACCATCCAGGAGCTGCTTGTAGGATTCTCCTGGTTTAGTAACAGAACCATCCAGGAGCCGCTGACCTTCTCCTGGTTTACTAACAGAACCATCCAGGAGCCGCTGACCTTCTCCTGGTTTAGTAACAGAACCATCCAGGAGCTGCTTGTAGGATTCTCCTGGTTTAGTAACAGAACCATCCAGGAGCTGCTTGTAGGATTCTCCTGGTTTAGTAACAGAACCATCCAGGAGCCGCTGACCTTCTCCTGGTTTAGTAACAGAACCATCCAGGAGCTGCTTGTAGGATTCTCCTGGTTTAGTAACAGAACCATCCAGGAGCCGCTGACCTTCTCCTGGTTTACTAACGGAACCATCCAGGAGCCGCTGACCTTCTCCTGGTGATGTAGCAGACAGTTGTCCCTCTCTGTGTACTCCCAGTGCTTATGTGGACGCCTGGAAGAAAGGCATGTTCTATGCAGAGGGTCAGAACCTGGCTCGGTTCCTCATGGAAGCTCCGGCCAATCACATCACTCCGACTGCTTTCGCCAGCACCATTGAAGAGAAAGTGCTTCCACATGCGGAGCGAGTCACCGTCAGAAAACGGTTGGTTGGCTTTTCCTTCTCCACCTTCTACTAAAACCAGACATGGGGCTTTGTGGATCTGATGGGTTTTTACTTGATTTCTGAATTTTTCTTCATATTGTTGTTTTATGAGAGTATGAGCCAAGCTCTAGTTTTTCTCTGAAAAGCTTTGTCCTCTTTATTCATATGTGATTGTTTGGTGACTGTGGCTCACTAAAAAGGTTGTAGGATAGATTCCTTGTATCCTGTCTCATGTTTATGAGAAGCACTTGAGAAGTTCAGTCAATGTACTATTTCTGTGTATGTATCTGCTAAGAGATATCATAAAGAATCCTAGTAAAATGGTTTGAATGTCAGTTTTTATCTGAATGTGTGGATCTGCATACAGTAAAGCATGTACAGTGGTACCAGGAGACACAAAGAGCAGCTATATTAAATCATATCTATGATACACAAATTTATTTCTTATTTCATATTTATTTCTTTAAGCACATTTTGTTTTTGTTGTTTTGACATATAATTAGGTTGACATATATGTAGGTTTGGATAGTCTGAAGGATAATATTGTAATTATTACTTAGAAAATATAAAACATTCATTGTCTTCCAGACTCAGAGAAACGTGTGACTTTTATATATCTGCTTATCAATTTACTTTTTTTTTACTTGGTCCTGATTAAATATCTTAGTTTTTATTTACACATGATTTCCTTCTTAATTAAAAGACTAATTCTTCTTCTTTCTGAATGTTAACTGCAGATCCAAGGCTTGGATTGAGGAGCAGCAGATGGGAGCTTTTCTCAGTGTGGCGAGGGGCTCAGAGGAGCCCCCTGTCTTCCTGGAGCTTCACTACAACGGCTCACCTGACAGCAAACAGCCGCCGCTGCTGCTGGTGGGAAAAGGCATCACCTTTGACAGGTGGATGCTCACTGCTCCTGATTAGTCATGTCTCCTTGTTTCTACCAGGCTGTGTTTTAACCTCTGCTCTGTGTGTGCTCGCAGTGGCGGCATCTCTCTGAAGCCGTCTCAGTCTATGGACGCCATGAGAGCCGATATGGGCGGAGCTGCTACGGTTTGCGCCTCCATCGTGGCGGCGGCGGCTCTGAAGCTCCCGGTGAACATAGTTGGTGGGCGTGTCTTCTGTAGGTCCTCGTCCATCTCTGCTGTCCAGCCAAACATCATGTGTGTTTCTGCTTGGAGCAGGTCTGGCCCCGCTGTGTGAGAACATGCCCAGTGGAAGGGCCACCAAGCCGGGCGACGTCGTCACGGCCAAGAACGGGAAGACCATCCAGGTGGGCGGGGGCGTGTGATTGGTCCATCTGCTGTGTGTGTGTGTAGGTGTGTAACGAGCTGGTTTTCCTGTCTGTCTAAGGTGGATAACACAGACGCAGAGGGCAGACTGATCCTGGCTGATGCTCTCTGTTATGGACACACGTTCAACCCCAGAGCCATCGTTAATGTCGCTACGCTAACTGGTGAGATCTCTATGGTAATGGTGTGTTATTAGTATGATATTAAGTGCCCAGAGATGCATCAGAAGAGAGGTTTTAAGAGATGTCTGCCGTCCTCCCTGAAGGTGCCATGGATGTAGCTCTGGGATCAGCAGCAACAGGAGTTTTTACCAACTCAGACTGGCTCTGGGAGCAGCTGCACAAGGTAGACCGGAAGCCCAGCACCCCCCAGCACGCTCTCAGCCTCTGTGTCCACTAATGCTGTGTGTGTGTGTAGGCCAGTGTTGTGACAGGTGACAGAGTCTGGAGGATGCCTCTCTTCCAACATTACTCCAAGCAGGTTACTGACAGCCAGCTGGCCGACCTCAACAACATCGGCAAGTACAGCCGGTACGTATGTAGCCACGCCCCCTGAATCCCTTTCTATGAACCGCCATGATGGCAGCAACAGTCAGTCAGTGGCTGGAAATGGTTGATCACTATATTCTGGTTATAGATAAATATAGGAAGATGATTTGATATTTTCTTCCCCATTGTTTAAAAATGGTCTTCGTCCTTCCTCCTTCCTGTCTGCTGTAGTGATTTTCCCGTTGCCACATATTTGTTGTACAGTAAAACCTTGAGCTGTGTAGATGAGGTGTATGGTGTGAGTTTACTTTCTTTAAATTAGGGCACAATTCATAACAAGATTAGCGTAAAATAGGATGGGCAGCGGCTAAAATGACACTGTGGAGAGTAAAACGGTTCTCACAAATACAGGAAGTTTGTAACAAGGCGAATACAATCAGTTTTTTCCTCGCATTTTTAAAATCTGTTCCCACTTTCACTAAACCGTTTCTCTGTTTTTTTTCTCCTAAATGATGCACGATTTTCTGGTCTGCTTTTACTGTTAAATTAAAAAGAAAAGCTTCCTCATTTTCTCAGAATCTAATCTGAGGTTTTTGTGTAATTTATTACAAAATGAGCAATTATTTTTACAGTCATTTTCTAAAACAGAATGTAATTATTTCTTTTGACCTATTTATTTCCAGACATTTTGAAATCCTTTTTCCATATTTGAGCCATGAAAGCCTATCTGCAGTTTAATATTTAAAATCAGGAAGTGAGAGAGCGTAGCGCTCAGAAGCAAGAGGGCGCTCATGAGAGAAGCAGGTGTAGGAAGAAAAAAACAGGTTTTGTGAAAGTGAAACAGATTTTGGTCATTTGAGGAAAAAGTGATTGTATGAGCCTTGTTCTTGTAACAACTTTTTTACTCTCCACAGTATCACTTTAGCTGCTCCCTATCCTGTTTTACGCTAATCTTGTTACGAATTGTGCCCTCATTTCAAAGAAAGCAAACTCTCATCATAGAGGTGCTCCTGACGGCTGGTTGCTGACCCGTTTCACTGTTTGGGTTCTTGGTGTAGGTCTGGCGGTGCGTGCACAGCAGCTGCTTTCCTCAGGGAGTTCGTCTCCGCTCCTCACTGGGCCCACCTGGACATCGCCGGTGTGATGAGCAACAAAGACGAGGTTCCTTACCTCAGGAAAGGCATGTCTGGAAGACCCACGCGTACGCTGGTTGAGCTTGCAGCCAGGTTGGCCCACAGCGGCTGAGACCAGAAGTCAAAGTTTCTGTGGACTGACACAGATCCATAGATGAACTAATACCTCAGGCTGTTAGTGATGCTCTGTGCTGTGGAAGCTTATTGGCCCTCTTTCAGATTTCTTCTGTTTTTACTTAAATGTTTCCAGATCATCAAACTGCTTCAACTAAAGCCTGCTAGAATTCTTAGCTTTGCTGCTTCTGGACCTGGATGTCCTGCTGATCTTGGTGGATCCATAGATTCTGCTCTTCAGCAGAGAGTCCTCCAGGAGAAGTTCCTGCCATTAGTTTGCTGTTAAGCATGTGGTAGATGCAGCCGAACAGCAGGAAGTCTAGATCTGGAGGGCCAGATAAAGAAAATAGGGATTTGGATGTAAACTATGGTATGACAGTAAACTGGCTGTTCATGCTCCAGTATTACCCTCCAATAAATGATATCGTCTGTAGTGTAACATGCCCCCCCAATTAATGCCACAGACTCAATGACAGGTACTGCACCCCTCCTGATGGCAGTTTTCTGCTCCCAGATGTTGAGCAACCTGATATTAAACTGATAATTGGCCAAATACTTTTACATGCAGAGTCAGTTTGGTTATGAGAACTTATCCTTCTAAATAAAATATTTCTTCATTGAAAAAGTTTTTGTTTTTTTCCATTAAAATTAATTTGATCTGAAACAAAAAAGCAAGATGAGAAGAAATGTGTTGGACGAAAAGCTTTCTACAGCACTGTAAAAACCAGATGTTTTATTTGTTTCTGGCATTTTTTTAATATACATGTTCTTAAAATAAACTAATTGCTTATTCAAATTATCTCGTGGTATTTTTGGTGCATTGCGTATTCTACGCAGCAGAAGGATGTCAACCTTAAATATTACATCCTGACACATTCAGTGACACCCCTGTTTATGTATGTATATATATATATATTGGTGTGTATATAATTTAAACCAGATATCTGCATTCAAGTTTGGGACTTTTTATCATCAAACATCAAATTAGAAACGTTTTTTTGTTTTACATCAATACTTTTTTGTGCGCGTGTGAAATGTCGGAACAAAGAATTAATCATTTAAGTTTGAATTACTTTCAGCAAAGTTAGAATCTTATATACACTGTAAACATTAAGTTTGTTGTGAAAACTCCAGATACTGAGCTTCTGATAGATTCACTGAGTCCTTTTGAGTTAAACTACACCTGTGCATGGATGTAAAGCCCCTCCAATCACTGCGCCTCTGTCTTAAACATCATGGAAAAATGAACCAAGGCATTAGGAAAAGAGCTGTGGATCATCCTGAGGTGTAATTTCCAGATGGCTGTAGGTCCCACAATCATCATTTCAGACAAGAATACAAAGGTGTAAAAATATGGGAATGTCCACTTATTATACTGCTGATTGGAGATGGAGTCCCACAGATACTGTGAAGATACTGGGTGAAACTGGTGAGATGGTGTCTATCCCAGTAAAACCAGTCCTGTACCACCGTGAGCTGAAAGGTTAGTCTGGGAGGAGGAAGAGATTTCTAAACCATTACAGTGAAAGTTTGAAATGATTTCTGTACAATCAGTTTATCTTTATGGGTAGAAAGCATGCAGACTGCACGAGACCTTAATGAGAATTATGGTGTTTCTTATATCAACACTTTAACAATAGCAGAATATGGCTGCTTTGAGTCTAAATTATGAATAATATTTTGATCACATCTGATTTTACAGTTGTCTGTTTCCGGATATCTAATTGTCTGCTTATTTATGATTCAGTTTAGAGTAACTTAATTCAGTTTATACTTCAGCAATTCACAGCAAAATGTCTTTTCAAGGCACTTTACAACAAAAGTCATTTTCAATATAATTACACAAACATTCCTAATAAGGTAAAAGTTTCTATGTAAGGAATCCCAGCAGATTGTGCTGAGTCATTGATGTGAGGTTGTACCAGGATCATGCAGACTCCAACCTCAGCAATTCCTCAGCAATCCCTCATACTGAGCAAGCATGTAGCGACAGTGGAGAGGAAAAACTCCCCTTTAACAGGAAGAAACCTCTGGCAGAACCAGAACCTGGATCAGTACAAGCGGTCATAGAGAATATTATGATCGACTGTGTCAAAAGCAGCACTGAGATCTAACAAGACCAGAACAGTCACAGATCCATTATCTGAGGCCATTAGAATATCATTAGTAACTTTTACCAGTACCGTTTCAGTGCTATGATCAGCTCTAAAACCTGACTGAAATTCTTCAAACAGGTTGTTGATGTTTAGATGCTCACATACTTGATTAGCAACTATTTTCTCAAGAATTTTGGATAAGAAAGGAAGGTTAGATATAGGTCTGTAGTTAGCTAAATCATCTTGATCCAGGGAGGGTTTCATAAGTAAAGGTTTAATTACAGCAACCTTAAATTCCTGAGGCACATATCCATTTATTAAAGATAGATTCATCATGTCTAGAATAGGGCTAGTAACCAGAGGGAACACTTCCTTAAATAATTTGGTTGGTATTGGGTCTAACATACAAGCTGAGGGTTTAGATGAAATTAATATTTGTGATAATTCAGGAAGTTTAACAGAATCAAAAAGGTACAGACATAAACATGGTTCTACAGTTCTCTCTGATACTGCCTCAGTTACTGAGAGAGAGTTAATGTTATATTGTTACAAGTTAGAAAGGAATCATTTAAGTGTCTAGAGCGCCATTTTCTCTCCAGTTTCCTAGTATTCTGCTTTAAAGTACGCAACTCTGCACTAAACCAGGGAGCCAGCCTCCTATGGCTGATTACCTTCTGTTTTAAGGGGGCTACACTGTCTAGTGCCAAACGCAGTGAGGAAGTAATACTTTGAAACAGACCATCAATTTCTGAAGGGCTAGAGTTGGAATTACTGCCATCCACTGTGGTATTCTGAGACGGATAGGGAAACAAGAATGGAACAGATTCTTTAAAACTTGTTACAGCATTGTCTGATAAAGTTCTACTGTAATGAAATTTTCTTTCAGATTTTGGAACGTTGAGTAAAGTAAATTCAAATGTTATCAAAAAATGGTCAGATAGGACTGGGTTATGTGGGAGGACTATTAGTTCATCACACTCAATGCCGTATGTCACTACAATGTCTAAAGTGTGCCGACCAGAGTGTGTGGGTCCCTTCACTTTCTGAGTAAAGCCAATTGAGTCTAAGATAATATTAAAGGCTGCAGTTAAGCTATTACTTTCAGTTTCTCCATGTGAATATTGAAATCCCCTACTATAATTACTTGATCAGTGTTTTAAAACTAAATCAGATAAAAAATCTAAGAACTGGTCCAAGAATTGAGAGTAAGGGCCACAAACAAAAGTGGTTTTAATGTTTTGCAACTTGGATGAGGAAAACTAAGGATTAGATGTTCTAAAGAGCTGTAGTAAATAATTAGTCTAGGGCGAATTTGCAAATCTGAATGAAAGATGGTTGCAACTCCTCCTCCTCGCCCAGTACTTCTAGGAATGTGAAAATGTTGATAATTTGTAGGAGTTGACTCATTTATAATTACAAAATCCTCCTGCTGCAGCCAGGTTTCTGTTAGGCAAAGTAGATACATTTTATTATCACTTATAAAATAATTTACTACTAAAGTCTTTGAGGAGAGGGATCTTATTCCGAATCCTCTCACCTTGTTTATTCTCTTCTTTAATTAGCTTTGTTTGCAGTGTCCTGGTTCATCGTGTGTCTGTACTGTTTCTGGACAAACCCTTGTTTGGTTTTCTTCTATTCTAGAAACAGATGTTGGCTATTCCAGTGGAGGCGGTAGTGAGCAGAAACATTGATTGTCACCCGCCATTAAACAAGAAGAAGACCGACCCCACTGCACTGTTGTGCGCATGCGCCGTGAAGAAGGAAGATGGCTTCGTCTGTGAATGGTATGTTTCCAGGCCAGCAGCCTACCGGTGCTCACCCCGTTGGGGGAGCTCCGGGACCGGCTCAGCCGAGCTTCCCTGGTCCCGCTCCCCGGGGCCAGGGAGCCAGCACCCTGGTGGACGAGCTGGAGGCTTCCTTCGAGGTAGGAGCCCAGAAGGCTTCATTCGCTCCGGTGTTAGCTTTAGCACAGCTTGTACCGTGTGGTCAGAATGAAGCCAAAGCCTGTTATTACATTTGTCTGGTTTCGTTGGATCTATTGAGGACAGCGGTTCATGTCTGTTTGCTGAAGGCAGCGAGCATGAAGCTTCCAGTCAGGCTGGAGCTCCACCGCTTTAATCCAACCATATTCAGCCTCTTCAAATGTCTCTTCGGTTCATTCAGAAACGCAGAAAACAAAGCTGTAGTTTAAGGTTTTGTTTCCTCACAAGAGTTTAATCGTAGAACGTGAAGTCAGCCAAGAGTTTGGGTCATCAAGACATGAATCAGGACAGTGAACCGTGAGTCTTCTTGCTTTGCATCGAAAACGGCCAACAAAGGATGAATTATTTCTGCATTTTATATTCAGGTTGGGTTTTGTTTTTGTGCACAGCGCAGATTTTCTGTGCGCGAAGACAGTATCAGCAGTGCGCAATTATGCACTCAGAGGGCCCAGCGTTATTAGTGTTTAGTGAGTAAAATAATTATGTTTTTGTGTCATATTTGAGTAAAATTCCAGATAGGCGTACATCTTTTTCTTTTTTTCCCGCATTACACTTATAATTTATGTTATGTTTAAGTATCTGTTATAATAATTATGGCTATGCAATATTGGTTGATGGTTTTTTTTAATATAGCAATGGACATGATTGAATAGTATCTTACTGGGGCAGAACATGGCTCTGATGATGGTTTGGTGGTGCTGGGGGGGCAGACGGTACCAGGAGAGCATGCTTTAAGTGCATGTGATTATGTGCAGATGTTGACAGATGTTTGATATCTTTGCCTCTGCAGAGCGTAGTACAGGTTTCCCAAAGCCATGTGGGAAGATTCAGACTGACGGGAAGCTACAGGCTACATCTGTGATTTTAAACATACCAAATAACTCTTACATTACATTACTAATGTTACTGTTAGCAGGGTATTGTCTAAATTACCGAGCTAGCAGAGCTACGTAAACAGAGTCAACATGAGAGCACCCGACTGCAGACGTTAATATTAATGCAGCATAATGGAAAAATCTCCCAATCAAACTCCGCTTCCCAAAAGTTATAAACTGCCTCTAAGAACCCAGTTAAGGTATATCAATCCATTCAACACAAATAGTCACGCATTTTAGTGTTTCGCTTTTTTGGCTCAGCTGAGCTGTTGCTGTGTAGAGCAGCTGTGAGTGACGGACACCTCTTTACCTCCACACCCACTTCTAAACATCACTCACTCACTTATCCAGGGCACATGCACTGAGACCTCATGGTGTGAAGCAGATCTTATGTGGCGTTAACGCTGCAGGGGACCCTGAGGACATAAAGACTCCCACAGCTCATCACTAACTCTGACATCCTTTTCAGAACACAGTGATTCTTCAGACAGCTGAAAATGGAGGACTTTTAAATTTCCAGGAGAATGATTTATTACTCAAGAGATTTAAAACTCTTTCCAGATCAGTCAAGTCTTCTAAAACAGCATCTGAGTACAGATACTATCTCTTCTGTACATCTCTATTGAACAAAAAAGTATTTTTAAAAGTCCTTAGTTTCATCCTCCGTCTCACCAGACATGACTATTGTTGGACATGAGGTCGTCCTGGCCTGAATGCAGCCTGGAACCACCACTACCCATCAGAGGTTGTGCTAGACATTTTTTTTGTTCATCATTTTGACCGGCAGGGTCAAAAAAATCTGGTCAGCATCTATTTTTCATTCAAAGTATTATTAATTCAAAACGCCCTGACCTAGAAAGTAAAGGAAACTTTTGCACTTATTATAAGAATACCTGATGCGTTTCCATGGAACGCAGACACTTTTTTTTTGTACCACGCCATATAACTGTTGGAGAAATGCACCAAACCCCTGTGACCCATCGAGGAGAAGCAGAATAAATGATGAATGGTATTTATTCACCAGGAATCTGTGCATACAGTTGTAAAACAAATCTTTGCATTACTTAAAGCGGTCAGAGGGAGGTGTGAAAACGAATCTGTAAAAATGACGGACAGCCTTCAGATTTTTCCGTCACAGTTCTAAAAAAATTAGTCAAATAAAGCAAATATTTGGTTAATGAGACCCCTGCTACCCATCATGCTTTGCTCTCTGCTTCTCTTTCAGGCCTGCTTCTCATCGTTGGTGAGTCAGGATTATGTCAACGGTACAGATCAGGAGGAGATTCGAACCGGTCAGTTTGGCTCTGCATTTTGACAGTGTTGGTGTTTCTTATTGATAGTTATTATTTAAAGCATGCCTGTTTAATGTGAAGGTGTGGACCAGTGCATCCAGAAGTTCCTGGATGTGGCTCGACAGACGGAGTGTTTCTTCTTACAGAAGAGGCTTCAGCTGTCTGTGCAGAAACCAGAGCAGGTGTTGAAGGAGGTAAACCTTTGGACCATTCCTTGTTGTCCGTAGAATCAAGTTCCTCTCCTTTTAAGTACATTTCTTGTCTGTGTGCAGGATGTGTCAGACCTACGTAATGAGCTGCAGAGGAAAGAGCTGCTGGTTCAGAAGCATTTGGCCAAGCTGCACCAGTGGCAGCAGGTTCTGGAGGATGTGAGCGGTCAGCACCGTAAACCCACAGATCTGCCCCCTCCAGGACCGCTGGCCTTCCTGGAACAGGCCTCAGCTAGTCTCCCCCCCGCTCCGTTAAAACCCAGCTAGACCGCGTCTCATCACGTTGGCTGCAGCGTTTACTACCCATACATGCTTACATGTAGCTATGGAGACTAGATTATTTTTTATACATTTGTTGTTTAATTGTTTATGTTTGTAAATATGTTTGAATATTTTTTATGTAAAAATAAAATAAGTCTAGAATACACGAGTCTCTTTGCACTTTATCCCCACCTGACTTCATGTCATGAAGAAGGATTTCCAGTCTTGGTAAACCTATCAGAGTAAAATCCCTGGAAGTTTTCTAGAGTATAAGGCAAAAACAGAAGATTTTCAACTTCTTGAAAGGTGCCAACCTCAACAATGCTAACATGGTCTTATGCTTATAAACCAGGTGGGTCCTGGGAAAGCAGGCCGTGTAAATGATGGGTCACCAGGGATGCATCAGTATCTGTGCATCCCTGTTGGTCACAATATCAAAGAAGAAATATGCTTAGACTTATTGATGGCTTATTATGGTTCTTCACCCTGCTCTGTGATCCATAACTATGTTAGTGGGATGTTTGGTAAAAAGGTTTGGATTCTCAGTCAGGCTGCAGTTTTTCTCCATTCTTCCTGCTAAACTCTTCCACTTCTAACAGGTTAGTGGGGATCAGCTGTGATGGAGGTCTGAGCTTTGACTAGGCCAAAGAACTTTCTTCAACCTGAGCATGGAGTCTCTGTCATGCCTTTTGGTAAGCTCTAGTCCAGCCTTGATCAGAGCTTTCTTCAACAGTAGCTTTCTCATTGTTGCTCTCCCATTAAGCTCTGACTGGTGAAGAATCTGCTCAGCAGCTGTTATCTGCAGGGTTCCTCTCATCCCAGCCACTTACGCTTGTAGCTCCTTCAGGGTAGCCAGAGGTGACCTGCTGACCTCTCACTGGTCTGATCTACATAGATTTACACATGGACCATTCTCCTTCCATGCCTGATGATGAATTCAGCTGGATGGATGTATCCATCCCCTGACAGATACTTTTTAATCAGCTCTCCTCTGATTGGCTTAGAGGGTTCTGCAGTCTTCATGCTGTAATGGTAGCCAGGAATCCTGATGAACCAGTGGATGGACCTTCCAACAGACACCCTCACTGCACTCAGCTGGGCTCCATTCCACTCTGGGTGAATATTCATGCTATCAATTGTTTTAAGTCATATTTTTATTTGTTAGTAGTTTTTTAGAAATTAGTTTTTACTTTGACATTAAGGGAGTGTTTTTTACTTTTTGTGTCAAAAAAAGCCAAATGCTGCTGCTGATTGAATGGGGCAGAAATAGAAAGAACTAGCCCTTGATAAATCAATAAATAAAAGATTATAGTTTATATTTAGATCTACAGCATCAAATTGAACCTGTTAATTTCATTTCATTTTTTTTTGCATTACATAGTTTCCTAGAAATGAAAGCAGAGTTTCACTCAGCCTGGTTGCTGTAATATATTCAGTGTGTTCACACCAGAACAGGTTTGTTCTTCTCGGCTTCACAGCTTTGGCTTGTTCAGCGTCGGCACAAAGATCCTCACAGATGGGTTCTGGTTCTGGTTCTGGGGAAGAGCTCTCACCAACAACAAGTCTCTATTCCTCAGTAGACTAAAGATTGATTAGGAGTTTATTGTTTTAATGTCGGGAGTTTTGGTCCTTCATTTGATATTTTCCCGCTGTGATATAAACTGACAGCTTGATATTAATGTTGCAGTTTATTTTATTAAAGGCATTATGTCAGAATAAAATGGTTCCTGTGGAGCATTCAATCTGCAGGCCAATGAAATGAGATGGCACGTGAGCAAAAAGAGCAACTGAATTAAATAAATAAAAATCTCACAATAATATAAATGAATTAGATACGGAGTGTTTGAAAATACAAACTCTTTTTAAATGAAATTGACTCAAATATCAGCTCAAAATACAAAGATAAATAAGATCAGTTCATAAATTATATTTATCACATAAGTTTATTCAAATGAAAAAACAACAATGTACCTTGAGGTTTCATGTAACTTCAGCATATAAAAAGTTATAATTTTAGGGAAGTTTGGTAAATTGTTTTTTTTGTTTTTTTAAGCTGGCTCAATGTTAAACGGATAATTACCAACCTTTATGAAAACCATGAGCAAAGTATAATGAGGTGAATTTGTTTAACCAGTAAGAAAAATGGGTCACTGTGGGTATGGCAAGAGGATGTATCACATGATACCATATTTCATACTGTTAATATTTGACAGTGTTCATCGTGCTACTACTGAAACAACAGGAGAACTGGGTCGGACTTTCTGGAACACTGCTTTGCTGCTTTGAGTCTTACCTAAAGTACAGGAAATGATTTGTGTCAATAGGCACTTTTTTATCAGAACAGAAGAAATCACATCCTGGGGCCTATCCAATCTAATCACTCAATACTTCCACTAGCCCAGATTAAGTGCTAAGATTAGTTTCCATAACTATGTCGATGATAAACAGCTTTATATTACAATGTCACTTAGGGACTGTGAACCCATCCAGACCGTAAATGAATGTATTGAACAAATAAATAGCAGGATGTCCCATAACTTTCTCCAGCTGAACAGAAACAAAACTTTTTGTTATAAGAATTATTATTGCAGTTATAAGCTTTTTCATTCCTTACTCACAGTACACAATTAAAACAGTAGTTAACTGAACATTGCTTATTTATGTTGATTGCATTTATAAGTTTGATTCTGTTAATCAGTGCCTAGATAAAAGTATTGCTTAGTTATGCTGATTTGATCAAATACAACAAGAACCAATTGTAAACATCCCTGTTGCCTCATGACAGATCTTGTGTTTACTTGCTGACATATCCCATGTTGTTCTGTGACTGGTCTTGTTATTATCCTCTGATGCATAGACCAGAGTGTTTGTTATCTTGTCATAACTGCTGAAACTGCTACTATCCTGTATGATCTGTTTTGTTCTCTCAGAGCTGATTAATGAACGGACAGCTACAAATCCAATAGGGTGTGATTAAATCAATATATATATACTTATGACTTTGTGAAGAACCTCAGAGCTCCCAATGGACTCCCCATGCGCATGTAAAATAAACTTATAGTAAGAAGACAGCTGACACTTTTTTATTTTCCTCATCTGCGGCCTCTCTGACATCCACTGTTTTCCACCACACTTATTTTTGGACCTAAAGAGGAACGATCCAGACTCAGCACACAGCATCATTTAATTCAGCTAGAAACTACTGATCAGGCCAGAAATCTAGGTGTAATAATGGACTCAGACCAGAACCTCCAGGGTCACATAAAGGCAATAACAAGGTCAGCTTTCTATCAGCTGAGGAACATTTCTAGGATTAAAGGACTGATGACACAAGGAAACCTAGAAAAACTCATCCATGTGTTTATCTCCAGCCGCCTTGATCACTGTAACAGTATCTTCATAGGTCTACCTAAAAAGTCAATCATGCAGCTGATCCAGAACGCTGCTCCCCGTGTTCTCACTAGAACCAGGAAAGTAGAACACATCACCCCAGTTCTAAAGTCCTTCCTCTGGCTCCCTGTAGCTCAGATAATAGATTTCTAAATACTCCTACTAGTTTATAAATCATTGAATGGTTTAGCACCAAAGTATTACACTATAGCAACCCCCCAGATCACTCAGGTCCTCCATCTCTAGTTTACTAATCATGACTAGAACCAGAACCAAACATGGAGAAGCAGCTTTTAGTTTCCAAGCTCCTCTTATCTGGAACAAACTTTCTTGCCATGCACAATTTATGACCTAAAACAGGATTTAATAAAAGAAAAGAAAGGCGCGAAGAGAGAAACTGTTAAAAAAATGCCATTAAAAGTCTTTTTTAAAGCTCACTATAAAAAGTGTAGCGCTCACAGCAATACATTTAAATGAAGAGGCTCTCTTCTAAAGAAACCAAAGTGGTAAAACACTGTGTGTGATGGAGGAAAAAAGGAAACATGCTGTGGAGACGTGTTCCTTCATCAGAACTAGGGACGCTTGTTCATGTTTATAGGAAGGTGGGTGGGGCTAAAAACAGGAAAAACCTTGGAGCAGAACTCTAATAGAGTGAAACTGCTTTCTAGGTGAGCCTAATAAAAATAAGTGGGCCATGTAAATATTATTGAACTTAAGTGTATATGTAAGTGCCACATGTTTCAACGGATATGTGTCGGTATAAATGAGAAACATGCAACATGCCCATCCATAGCTACGCCCTGGTTCAAGGCTTTTTCTGGTGTTAGAATGGCCTAGTCAAAGTCTAGATCCAAGTGAGACTCTCTGGCAACAATTGAAAACTGATGTCTATAGATACTCTCTATCCAATCTGAGCTCAGGTATTCTGCAAAGAAGGTTCTACAGAAATAAATGTCTTCCGATGTGACTCTGAGAGGGGCTGAAGAATGATGTCCGGTTTGTAGTGTGATTATATGTGTATTCAGCCTGCCATACATCGAGGCTCCGCGCAGCCCCTGCCGTCAGTCTTCCACCGCTAGAGGGAGACAGCGCCTTCTTCTTGGACGCCTTGGCTGCTTAAGAGACCGTCTTTGCCGTCTTGTCCTTGTTTGTGCGTTAATCAGCGCTCGGAAAATAGCAGGTATCCTTCTCCGTCCACCTCTGGCTCCCAGAGACACCCAGGAAGACGCGGACAGCAGAAACCCAGCCCGCCTGGCCCGGAGTCTGGAGGGACAGCTTCCCTGGCTCGAGCCGAGGAAGCGGTCCACGGCTGTCCGTGGAGAGAGGCACCGCAGTGGGCTGGGTGTGTATGTGGAGCAGGCTGCTGTGATGGGGCTGCTGTCAGTCCGTTTGGCCGCCCTCTGAGCCTCGATTCAGAGCCATAACTGAGCCATCTGTGGATATGGAATGGTGCATACTGCAGGGCCAAGTTTACAGCCTCTGAGAAACACCGGAATCATGGAGAGTCATCCGCTGTAAGTGTGTGTGTGTGTGTGTGTGTGTAAGTGTGTGTGTTGATATTTCCCAATGGCTGCTTGACGGATGGTGCCGCATTCACAGAGACGCTGGTCGGCCGGTGAGGCAGCGAGCTGAGCGGGGCTCTGATCTGGGGCTCCTCTGGCTTCTGTTTATGCAGGGAGGATGAGTGTGGACTGTGTGTGTGTGTGTGTGTGTGTGTGTGTGTGTGTGTTTGGCAGAAACCCGGGGCGACGGGATTTAGCCACAAACAGCATAAATAATGTGTTTGTTGTTTTATTGTAAAGGGGAGAAGGAGGTTGGCTACTCTCTGACATGCACGCTGTTACAGATGCATTGAAAGAGATGCACTAATCGATCGGAATCCCCCATTAAATTGATCAGAACCAGGAAATCCCACTGCTTTCAGTCTACAAACGCATCAACCAACATTATGGGCCCGAATGCACTTTGTGAGTTTATTACACATCAAAAAGGTAAAGGATATGTGCAATAATCCTGTTAGATTTGGTACCTATATGGAATATATGTATATGATATGGTGCCTAAATACACCAAATGTGCTCAGCAGGTCAGAGCTGATCAGGAAAACTGCTGATTGGCTGAATATGGAAAAATGTAAGAGGAGCCTGTTTCATCATCCATCTGTTCATTCATCCATCCATCATTCTGTTCATCCATCCATCCATCTGTTCATCCATCCATCCATCCATCCATCCATCCATCATTCTGTTCATTCATCCATCATTCTGTTCATTCATCCATCCATCATTCTGTTCATCCATCCATCTGTTCATCCATCCATCCATCCATCAATCTGTTCATTCATCCATCCATCTGTTCATCCATCCATCCATCCATCCATCAATCTGTTCATTCATCCATCCATCTGTTCATCCATCCATCCATTCATCCATCCATCCATCTGTTCATCCATCCATCCATCATTCTGTTCATTCATCCATCTATCTGTTCATCCATCCATCCATCATTCTGCTCATTCATCCATCCATCTGTTCATCCATCCATCCATCATTCTGTTCATTCATCCATCCATCTGTTCATCCATCCATCCATCATTCTGTTCATTCATCCATCCATCTGTTGATCCATCCATCTATCTGTTCATCCATCCATCCATCATTCTGTTCATTCATCCATCCATCTGTTCATCCATACATCCATCATTCTGTTCATTCATCCATCCATCTGTTCATTCATCCATCCATCTGTTCATCCATCCATCCATCATTCTGTTCATTCATCCATCCATCTGTTCATCCATCCATCCATCATTCTGTTCATTCATCCATCCATCTGTTCATCCATCCATCCATCATTCTGTTCATTCATCCATCTATCTGTTCATCCATCCATCCATCATTCTGTTCATTCATCCATCCATCATTCTGTTAATTCATCCATCCATCATTCTGTTCATTCATCCATCCATCTGTTCATCCATCCATCCATCATTCTGTTCATTCATCCATCTATCTGTTCATCCATCCATCCATCTGTTCATCCATCCATCCATCTGTTCATCCATCCATCCATCCATCCATCATTCTGTTCATTCATCCATCCATCTGTTCATCCATCCATCCATCCATCTGTTCGTCCATCCATCCATCTGTTCATCCATCTGTTCATCCATCTGTTCATCCATCTGTTCATCCATCCATCCATCTGTTCATCCATCCATCCATCCATCCATCCATCATTCTGTTCATTCATCCATCCATCTGTTCATCCATCCATCCAGCTGTTCATCCATCCATCCATCTGTTCATCCATCCATCCATCCATCCATCCATCCATCTGTTCGTCCATCCATCCATCTGTTCATCCATCTGTTCATCCATCCATCCATCTGTTCATCCATCCATCCATCCATCCATCCATCCATCCATCATTCTGTTCATTCATCCATCCATCTGTTCATCCATCCATCCATCATTCTGTTCATTCATCCATCCATCTGTTCATCCATCCATCCATCTGTTCATCCAGGACTCTGAAAATCAGGACTCTGAGCTCCACTCCTCCTTATAGGACAGGACCAAAAACCTGCTTGGTCATCTTATTCCTTCAGAGTTTCTATTTTAGATGTGAGGACGTTATTGTTGGTGTCATCTAGCTCCATAACGCAGCTAGAGGAACATTATTTAGTACCAATATAAATCATAAACGCAGTCGGCATCAAATGCTTGAACATGTTTATCTGCAGGTTTTATTATTATGATTATGTTTTTGTAGCTTATAACATAGACCTTTTAGAGAAAATTTTGAATGTTGGACATGTTGACTTGTCCTGTAGCCCATCAGCAGAGCTGGAGCGTTTCAGGGAACAAGCAGATGTCCAGATGGGTTTCATTAAAGCCCCGCTGGTTTACCTGCTTACCTGAGAAACGACACCAACAGACTGATGGGTCCACAGACGTTTTAAAAACGCACATTTATGTCTTATGGTGCCTAGTGCTGGGCAATATGAACTCTAATCTATATTGTGATACAACCTAAAGCATGTGTGGTAATGATATCTACTGTGATATGTTCTTTTTTTCTTTATACATGTCAAAATGACTGATTACGAACATTCTCACTTTGCAGCAGAACAACTTCCAACAGGTGTAGCATGCCATTGAAAGAAACTTTATTTTACAAAATGTATTTAAAAGAAATTCAAATCTTTTACCAAAATAAGGAAACACAAAAAGGTTCACAACATAAATAAAGATGAAGTTATGTTAAATTGAATTAAAGCTAAACGTTATAAAATAAAGATTCAACTTTCTGGGTTACTTCTTTATAAATGTAATATCGAATAAATAATTCTAAGTTCAAGAGGTTTATTTTCTATTAAATGAAAAACAACAATTTAAAACTGCAATATCAAGTGTAAAGACAAACACTGAACGTCAGTATTTCTCTTCCTTGGTACACAGTATGTAGGCCCAGCTTGATAACATCATCAACATGCATAACCCTCTCTACCTTTGGCAGAAGTTATATCATTTCTACATTATAGTCTTTATATTGCCCATTACTAATAGTGTTGTGAGTTTTCCAGACAGATTCAAAGTTAGACATACAGGTTTAGGTGTGTACTGTAGATCCACTGTTATGTTATTAAATGTCTAATGCTGCATTCAGACCAACCCCATGCGTCAGCGTCAGTTGTGGTAAGATTACATGTAAAGTCTCTGGTAGAGTACGTCAGGCAGAGGTCCGTCAAAGTCTCTGCGGTGCGTTGGCTCCGTCAACTTCTGCGTTACATACGGCAACACAGCAACGCAGAAGTTCAGCTAATTTGACTTCTGACAGACCCAATGCAGTGCATCAACCAATCAGAGCGTCTCAAAGTAGTGATGTCACTATACACGTATCTTGAATGAAGTTTGGGCCCAGTGAAAACATTTTCAACAAACGCAGATTTAAAAAATCATAAATAACACTTACCGAAGACAGACGGACAGGCGCTCCTAAGGAGGAATAGATAACCTGTTGTTGGTTTCCTGGTAGGAGATTTAAGCTCTGATGCGGACGAGGAGGTCAGAAAATTAGCCGTGGGAGAGACAGAAGTAGCACTGAAAGCGAACCTCATCCATAAGCAGCTCCTGGAGCAAATGGTTAAACTCCCAAAACTCAGACCGCATCTGAAGAATGAGCACTGATGCACCCGATGTCAACGTTGTCTAGCTTTATCTAGCTAATACAGCCAAGCCACTTTCTAGTTACAATCCACCATAGTTCAGAACGTACAAAACAGAGGAAGCCCCGCCCACGCGTTGTTTTTTCCTCAGAAGCAGGCCATGGAAGCCAAAAAGTACATACGTCAAACTTTATCCTTTGAAAGTGTTGCCTGACCAAATGTGCGGTGTGAACGCACCATAAGAGGTTGGACAGTAGACGGTCAGCTGTCCAACTTCTTAACATAGAGAGGAAAAACTCTCCTTTAACAGGAGGAAACATCCAGCAGAACCAGAACACGGCTCTGGGTCAGGATGTGAGAGGGCCAATCAGAGGGCCAATCAGAGAACCTGATGGTTGCTTCCTGTATTGTTCCAGCTCCAGGTTGACGTGTTTGGACTCTGGTTAAACCACCAATGTGGAGGACATTTTCTATCTTTTTTATTGCAGTAATTTGTGCTACGGTCAGGAAAACACCCCTGAGCATGATGCTGCCACCTCCATACATGACAGTTAGTGTTGGAGTTGAAAGCCTCACCTGGACTGCTCTGAATGAAAAAAGTTAACTTCAGTGTTTTCTCCATAACTCCATGTGGTTCATCCTGCTGATGAGCTGCACATTTTAGTCCTTTTTTCTAAGTATCCCATCAAATATCTAACCCAGCTTCATAATGGCTGCTAACACCATGCGGCTGTGGTTGTTTGCCAGATATTAATGAAGCTTTTTGCTTTATGTGGAACAGAAAAAAATCTGCTATTAATCCCTGGTGTTTCCGAGTAAAGAGAAATGATGAAATAAATCCTTTCCGACGTTCAGGTCCACAGGATGACTGTCTAAGCAGATGTCTGTAGGACATATTGATTATTGTAGTTCATACGTGAGTCAATAGTAAAGGGGTAAAAAATCTGCAGCTTCTACAGCATAAATATTGTTGAGAAAATCCTTTGATAAAGCTGATTGTTCCACTTGCTTTAGCTGCTCCTGCTTGTAGATATGTTTGTATTGAATGATGGATAAACCTTCGGTTGCTGGTTTCTTTGCTTCAGCACGCCTGGTTGGAGCTGACAGCTGATCAAAAGGCATGTTAAAGCAGGGAAATATCTAAAACCTGCAGGACAGCGTGCAGTGAGGACAGGGGCAGAGAAAACCTAATGTGTGTGTGTGTGTGTGTGTGTGTGTGTGTTCCCTCCAGGTGTGCCAGGCTCTGTCCACACTCTCTGGACAAGGAGGACGGAGCGGAGCGGCAGGGTCCCGTCACCCTGAACCCCCGGCACATGAGGAAGGCCTTTAAGGTGATGAACGAGCTGCGAAGGTGATTACTTCTCTCTGCCCAGTGTCTCGTCTTCTCCGCTGCTCCTGATGTGACCTGTAACTGGTTTCCTGCTCCCTCCCCTCTGCAGCCAGAGCCTGTTGTGTGATGTGACTATAGTTGCAGAGGACGTAGAGATTGCTGCTCACAGGGTGGTTCTGGCTGCTGGGAGCCCTTATTTCCACGCCATGTTTACAGGTACAGACCCTCCTCCGTCTGGTTCTCATTGGCTGATGGGCTTCCTCTCATTGAATGGTTTCTAAACACGGCTAACAGGGGAGATGACGGAGAGCAGAGCGAAGCGAGTGAGGATAAAGGAGGTGGGCGGCTGGACTCTGGGCCTGCTGGTGGACTACATCTACACCGCAGAGATCCAGGTCACCGAGGACAACGTTCAGGTAAGCTGCAACGGCGTGCTCACAGCTTTACAGGGACTGCTCAGGGTATTTTATTGGCCCCAAGACAGAGCAGGGAGAGGAAAAGGATTCATGGTTTAACAGTTTAATACCAATAAATGACGGTCGGTGTGGGATTGCCCTCTGGACTTTGGCTTCATATGAATAACTTTTTAACTGAAACCATCCCATAATATCTGTGGATTTATGTTCAAGGTAGTGGTCTAAAACAAGAAAAGTTGACTAAACTTAAAAACGTAAAGAAACCAGCTGTAAAGCTTTGAGTAAACTTAACCAAGGACTTTTACATTGTGTGAACCTAAATAAAGCAGAATCTTAAATTCAACAAACCAAAGATAGATTGTCGGATCTACTCATGTCTTTGGGATGATACTATTTATGTTAAATTTAAAATATATTGGAAAAATCTAAGCCAGCTTGTTTTCAGAAATTGGCTCAACTTAAAGGTTGGATACGGAACATGAAGATGATGGCGCCATCTAGTTTATCTAGGTTGTAGTTACATCAATAAAAACATCATTCTAGAGGGTGATACGGGAATTAATTGTCGCTCCCGTCCCGATCCCAAAAAAAATACTCCCGTCACGTCCCGATCAGCCCCCCCAAAAAAATCTTGTCCCGGAAAAAATCCAGAGAGAAAGTCTCCCATCCCGACCCGAATCCCGTAGATTAGTAATTTATCTCCTATGGCGCTCGCTCCCCCCGCCCCCCTTTAAATCATAGCCTAGCACAGTATCAAAAATAAATTATTTAGCTTTATCCGCCTTCTTCCTGCATTCTTGTTGTTTGGCCACCTTACCACGTCATGAATGGACTCGATTCGTCTGACTACCAAACTATTAAGATACACGCATTTACCAGTTTATCCAGGTGGTGTAGCAACAACGTAGCAGTTTCAGTTTTGGTGCGTGCCGTGTAGTAGACCCGATGGAATTGCATTTTGCAGTGGAGTTAACCACACACGTTGGCACCGCATCACAGCGTCATTTTAAAAAGCTAATTCCCTAATATCTGACAAGATAAATGTAAAAAAAACAAAGATTTTTTTTATAATTTCCGTTTTCCCGTCCCGATCACGTTACCAACAGTGAAACTGACTCGCGTCCCGCGGGAATCCTGCAGAAATCGGTGACCCGTGGGAATCCCGAAAAATTGTCTCCCTCTACATCATTCCAGCTGTTAGGTTGCACTGTTTGCTGCCAATACGCCCAGTGACCAACATGAACTGTGTCCAGTGAGGAATGTATCCTATAGAGTTTAGCTAACAGCTAACGTTAGCAAAGTTAGCTAGTGAGTTAGCTTAGCGATCCAGGACGAAAGTCTCAGCGTAGAAATGTTTTATGTGTCTAGTGTAGGCTTCACCTAAAACTACTCTAGTTTCTGTTCTTCTGCGATCACTCCTCTCCTGAGACGGATAACAATATATCCAGGGCTCTGAAGCAGCTGCTGGACTTGCTGACTCCACCATTCTTCCCAGTACCAGCCCAGCTTTGCCGACCATATAGTTGGATCATAGAGACTGTATCTGGCAACCTGTAACCCACTGGCTGATAGATGGAAACATAACTAGTGCTGTCATGAGATGAAAAAAAACTTTGAGATTATGATCTGTAATTAATTAATCTCTTTTAATCTCAGCTAATAATTACTGAGAAAAACCCTCATCTTGAGGTAATTTCATTTAAATGTATTACACTAACATGGTCAAACAAAGGTTTTATATACAGTCGTGGCCAAAAGCTTTGAGAATTACATAAATATTGGAAATTGAAAAAGTTGCTGATAAAGTTTTTATAATAGCAGTTTGCATTAACTCCAGAATGTTATGAACAGGGATCAGATGAATAGCATAGTCCTTCTTTGGTGCATTTCATTGCTGTCATTAAAGGAGCTGCTGAGATCATTTCAGTAATCGTATCATTAACTCAGGTGAGAATGTTGACGAACACAAGGCTTGAGATCTTTATGTCAGGCTGATTGGGTTAGAATGGAAGACTTGACATGTTAAAAGGAGGGTGATGCTTGAAATCATTGTTCTTCCATTGTTAACCATGGTGATCTGCAAAGAAACGCGTGCAGACATCATTGCGTAGCATAAAAATGGCTTCACAGGCAACGATATTGTGGCTACTAAGATTGCACCTAAATGAACAATTTATAGGATTATCAAGAACTTCAATGAAGAGGTTCAGTTCTTGTTAAGGCGTCCAAGAAAAGCGTCTCCTAAAGAGGATTCAGCTGCGGGATCGGAGTGCCACCAGTGCAGAGCTTGCTCAGGAATGGCAGCAGGCAGGTGTGAGGCAAAGACTTTTGGAAGATGGCCTGGTGTCAAGAAGGGCAGCAAAGAAGCATCTTCTCTCCTAAAAACCATCAGGAAGAGATTGATGTTCTGCAGAAAGTTTGGCGAATGGACTGCTGAGGACTGGGGCAAAGTCATATTCTCCCATGATGCATCTCTCTGATTGTTTGGGGCGTCTGGAAAAAGGCTTGTCTGGAGAAGAAAAGGTGAGCGCTACCATCAGTCCTGTGTCATGCCAACAGTAAAGCATCCTGAGACCATTCATGTGTGGGGTTGCTTCTGATCCAAGGCAGCGGGCTCACTTACAATGTAGCCCAAAAACAGCCATGAATAAAGAATGGTACCAAAACACCCTCCAACAATCCAACAACATTTTGGTGAAGAACAAAGCATTTTCCATGGAGCACCGTGCCATAAGGCAAAGTGATAACTAAGTGGCTCGGGGACCAAAAAGTTGAAATGTTGGGTCCATGGCCTGAAAACTCCCCAGATCTTAATCACATTGAGAACTTTTGGTCAATCCTCAACAAAAACCAACTAATTCTGACAAACTCCAAGAAGTGATTATGAAAGAATGGGTTGCTATCAGTCAGGATTTGGTTCAGAAGATTGATTGAGAGCATGCCCAGTAGAACTGCAGAGGTCCTGAAAAAGAAGGGCCAACACTGCAAATACTGACTCTTTGCATAAATGTCACGTAATTGTCGATAAAAGCCACGAAACGTATAAAGTGCTTGTAGTTATATTTAAGTACATCACAGAAACAACTGGAACAAAGATCTAAAAGCAGTTTAGCAGCAAACTTTGTGAAAACTAATATTTTTGTCATTCCAGAAGTTTTGACACACCTTCTCATTCACTGCTTTTTCTTTATTTTCATGTCTATTAACGTTGTAGATTCTCACGGAAGGCATCAAAACTATGAATGAACACATATGGAATTATGTAGTACTTTTACAACAAAGTGTGACCTGGCCTCCAAAGCCGGGGGGCCTGAACCCAATGGAGATGATTTGGGGTGAGCAGAACCGCAGAGTGAAGGCAAAAGGACCAACAAGTACTAAGCATCTCCGGGAACTCCTTCAAGACTGTTGGAAAACCATTTCTGGTGACTAGAAGCTGAAGAGAATGCAAAGAAGTAATCAGAGTAAAGGGTGGCTACTTTGAGTAATCTAAAATATAACATGTATTCAGTTATTGTTTAAGTACATACAGTAATTCCATACATCATGTGTTCATTCATAGTTTTGATGGTCTTAATTGAGAATCTACAATGTAGTCATAAAAATAAAGAGAACACGTTGAATGAGAAGGTGTGTCCAAACTTTTGGTCTGTACTGTAAGTCATTAAAAAAGTGGTTTTATAAAGTCATTTATTGTATTCAACAGACTTAAAGAGATGCAGTCCCAGCATTCTGTTGTTTTTGTGACTATTCCCAAGTGACGACTGCAACCTTCTGCTTCGAGCATGCCCAGTTCATTAGTGTTCTGAACTTAGTGGGGTAAATATCTGCTCTGAGTCCAGCTGTATTATTGGTTAAAACAACATGCAATATATGCCTTATTTTTTATAACAATGGCTTGCCATACAGCTGGAGCGTACGGTGAAGACTGGTTGCCTTCTGTCTGTGAGCAGTCTGAGACGGAGAGCACCCTGTTGCTCGGTGAAAAGATTGTTACATGCCTCAGCCAAAAGTGTCCAATAACTCCATAACAAGTTGCTAGGTTTGGCGCTATTCGCTTCGATTTTTGAAAGAGAATCGCTCTCCACACTACCATAGTTAACCCCTAATAACTCAACCATAAGAAGCCCAAAGCATAAAAACGGATTTCATTTAAAAGCAGCTAGCACACAGAAACAATAAATGAAAGAATAAAAATTGATTAACATGATTTAAAACCATAATGCGCTAAAAATGATTGTAATTAACTAATCCAAATTAACACGATAATTTGACACCCCTAAGTATGTCATTGTCGTGCTCAGTTAAAATGTACATTTTTTTAAAGAAAATGTTTTACTTTTATTCTGCACCCTCTAAACGCCCCGTGAATGTATTATTATTATTATTAGATATGAAAATGTTTCCTATTCAATCTTTAACTACAAATCAGTCTAAACAGTTGTTTTAAGTTTACCTAACTCAGTATTTTAACTTTGATTAGGTTGACTCATCACTGCCTTCCTGTTGAGTTTACTCCATCATGTTTTACAAAAAATGATCTTGAAGTTTGATCAATTACTTATTCTTCATGCTGACGACTCAAATCACCTTCTGCTGTCTAGAAGGGAACCTATTTATACTGTAGCTGTTATGTGCAGAAGCTGGAATTGAACCTACCACCCTCTGAGTACTACTCTACCCACTGAGCCACAATCGGCTGTTAATAACTAAAAATAAAGCTCACATTCTACTGTTTAAATGTTGTTTTGACCTAATATTCAGCGATTTATCTTCATAAGACTTTGTGAAACCATTGAAATGAGAGAAAATTAGAGCAAAATCGACCTCTGCAGGTCTCCTTGTCTAAGTCACATTACTAAAAGTTTGTTTTTCCTACATTTCCAACCAAAGTATTTATGTTAGATAAAAATGAAACTTACAGATTGAAGTACTGATGACTCAGAAAATTCTTTCAAAACTTACAACTTCTGTTATTGCCTCTAATTTATACATTACATTTACACTACGCTTTACACTACATTCAGTCACATTCACACACTGATGATGCTAAGCTACGCTGTAGCCACAGCTGCCCTGGCGCACTGACAGAGGCGAGGCTGCTGGACACTGGCGCCCCCCTCTGACCACCTCCAGAAGGCAACGGGTGAAGTGTCTTGCCCAAGGACACAACGACTGAGACAGTCCGAGCTGGGGCTTGAACCGGCAACCTTCTGATCACAAGGCAAACACCCAGCTCAAGAGCCACAGTCGCCCCAAGAATACAATGTTTGTGTTTCATAAACCGACAATATTTTGTCAGGCTGAAAACTGGAAGTTGTGTTTTTTCCAGTGTAGAAGGTGGAGCTCCGCCCACTCTCTGGCCTTCTGCGGCCCTCTGTCTCCCATGAACTCTGACCTTACTCCATCTGCTTGGTAAAGAAGCATCTCCACAGGATGATGCTGCCACCTCCATGTTTCATGGTGTAGTTTAGCTGTTCATGCTGATTTTGGGCCTCTAGTGTGCAGGTCAACCAGAGCATCTTCCTCCACATGTTTTCCTTGTAACCATGACGACTGAAGTCTTCCTGTCGGTGGGTTTCCTTCTGGCCCCGAGCTGACCGGATGTTTGTGCTCCTCAGGCTCTGCTGCCTGCAGCAGGACTGCTCCAGCTCAGCGAGGTGAAGAAGGCCTGCTGCGAGTTCCTGGGCTCCCAGCTCCATCCCTCCAACTGTCTGGGGATTAGAGCCTTCGCCGACCTGCATGCTTGCTCCCAGCTTCTCTCTCTGGCTCACAGCTATGCAGGTGTGTGCCGTCAGACTCTGGAGACTTCCTAAATGCTTCAATAAGTCCCGTTTGTATCTGGGACACTAGGAGACAGAATGAGGACAGGTGTAATTAATGGAGAAGCTCTGGAAATCCTCTGCAGAGGTGTTGTAACGTGTTCTCTTTGTGCTGACAGAGCATAACTTCACTGAAGTGGTGGGGACTGAGGAGTTTCTGAACCTGGGCATGGAGCAGGTGTCCAGCCTGATCACCAGTGACAAGCTCACCATCCCCTCAGAAGAGAAGGTGAACTCTCCTGCCCCCTGGAGCTCCGAGCCCATCCTACAGACAGAACCCGGCCTTAAACATGTCTGTGTTTCTGGAAAGGTGTTTGAAGCCGTTATTGCTTGGGTCAACCATGACAAAGATGTGCGGCAGGAACATTTGGCCCACCTGATGGAGCACGTCCGCCTACCGCTGCTCTCCAGAGAGTACCTGGTGCAGGTATGTTACGCTGCATCATGCTGCCAGTCCTAAACCCCCAGGACGTGGAATAGTTTAGTTTGAATGAATTTCCTCCCCGTTCTGAAATTTTCCTCTGCGCTCCTCTTCATAGAAAACAAACATACTGTGTGTAGAACCAGCTGCTGGTTGGCAGGCGTTCAGACATGATGTTTCTAGCCTCCCAGCTCTAGAGCTGAATCAATGTTTTTATTAATATGAATGGTGGCGATGCGCCTTTAGTTTTCCACATCATGACTGGAGAAAGTCTAGGAACCTTCTTTCAGCCAGCTGCCCAGCAGGTTGCAGCCACAGGTGAACTGTGAACAAGAAAGAGTCTGAAACTCCTTTTGTATATTATTGTGCTTTTTACTTTTTACTTCCCACATATCAAATTAGGTTTTTACCATCAAGACTTTAGTTGTTTAGTTTAATGTCTTACAGAAAAACACAAACTGATTTCAAAAGGCAAATCATGTGGAGCCCAAGTCTCCGCCTCTTCCTGTCGGCGCCTGGCCTATAAAATGAATGGAATCAGTGGGGCGATAAAAATTATTTCCAGGTCCGCTTTGTCTTACGTCCTGAATCACATATTTTTTCCTCAGTTTCTATGATAACTAATTATGTTCATTTCAACTGTGTTTGTCCAGTGATTTGGGATTTATTAGATTGTAATAATTTGCATTTAAAATTCCTACAAATCAGAAGTCGCATATATGACGCCATTTGGCTAACGGTAGCTAGCACTAGCTATAGCACGTAAAACCTTCACCTAGAGCTTGTAGAGCTTCTCCTCCATGCTGGCTCTCACTCCACCGACTGCTTTATCCCCGACATAGCTGCTACTTTCCTCATGGTCAGATTTATAGAGGTTTTCTCCGTGTTTAATGCTTCTTTATTCATCCTGAAGGCCACGACCCTCGCTCTCCTTCTGCAGTTGTAGTCCGTTAAACGTTTTTACACAAACCTAAAGTAACTTTTGCCTCAGGTTGAAAATCAGCGTTTTCTCAATCAGCGTTTGCATCAAAATAATTTTTTTTAATTCATGGACATCATATGTTTGATCTGGATCAGAAACTAACTTTTATTGCTACATTTACTGGCATTCATTTATTTTTGCAGTCGGGGACCCATGGACCAGAAGTAGAAGGGTGTGACTGATGCTGCATTCCAGTTAACTTTTCAGAGTCAGAAAGTCGGAAATCTCAGTTGTCTCGCGTCGTTTCACAGTGACACGCCCCCATTAGGTCGGAATAATTGAGCGCCAAGTCGGAGCTCTGAGAGTAGACCGAGTAGAGGGGGGGCATGTCGGAAACAAAGATGGCTGCGCCCGTAGTTGAGATATATTTTCTTTGTATTCACACTGTTTGTCATTTCAGTGTTGTTTTTAAATGTTCTTACACACTTGACTACATTTCTGCTTTAATCCGGTCACCAATTTATTATATTACACGGCCTTGCTTTGCGTACAATACAATCTACAGCTTTGTTTTTCATGCTGGTCTGCTGAACATGCTACGTCGCTAACAATACTAACAATCACTAGCCCGCCCCTCGATACCTGCTGCCCTCAAAGTGTCCGTGTTCTTTCCGACTCGGAGAGTAGCGAGCCAAACTGGAACGCTTTAAGTCGGGAATGACGTCACGTTCTCGTGTAAAGCTACTCGGACGCCCGAGTTTCTGAGACAAATGGAATGCAGCACTAAGCTCCACATTGATGTTTTAAAGCTTTCCTTGGCCACTAGAATGCTTCATATATTAAGATCTGAGTTGGAGTCCAAACAGAGCATCACCAACGCTATTCATTGGATTATTATAAGAGTCTAAAAGAAGGGTCATCATGATTTGATCAGTTAATGTGTTTGATTATTGAAGTGGAACTGATCAAAGTTATTCCAGGCTGCAATAAAGCAGTGAAATAACACTCTAACACACTCTGAACCAGAAGCCGACTTCAGCCTTGTTCTGAGACCTAGAGATGATCAAACCAGACTTCTGCACGTACACGTATTCAATGTTAAGGTATGCCACACATATAAATGAGTCTTTAAGAGTATGAGGTGACCATATGGAGATTGTGTATCCAGTATTTCTGGATATACTGCTCCTGATGTTGCACCACACTGCAAATCAGCTTTTCATTTTTATGCTGTTGGAAGAAAACATTGCTTTAATATCACACTTCTGTGTATTACAAACAGTTGCATACACAGTTTGATTGCCACATTAGTTATTAGCATGAGGGATGCTTGAAAGTGAAACAATCTCTTCCTGTCTGATTAATTCAGCTGGTAAATGCCTGACCACATGGGGCAGTCATGTCCTTCATAAACTGAGCTTGTGATTAATAGTGATGCAGCAGAACATGCTAACACCCCGCCCCTCAGTGATCTTACTATCAGCCTGCTAGGAAGAAGCAAATCCGAAGACCTAAACGGTTCATATATCAGCTTTTAATGAATAAATGTTGAACATTTCTTTATGGGCAGGGTTTGAATTACACCAACGCTTTTGGGAAAGCCATATTTTCCATTGTGCACGTCAATTTCCAAAATTACCTGCACACACGATTATATTTATGGTACAACGGTAAATAACAATTATTATATTATTATAAAACAATTATTTAGGTAGTTTTAACAGGTTTTTAACAAACTTCAAGCAACATGGGATCCACATACAGTCCAACATTTTTCAAGAACAACAAATCACGGAGTAACTTAGATCGGATGCATCATCACGATTACTATGATCACCATCAAAACCAAAGTAGATGCTAAACTAAGAACTAATATTTTCCCCATATTATCTTTAAATCAGTAGGACCACAGATACCACAAGATTGATTTGTGACCCAGTTTCTCTAATATTTTTATGAAACCTAGCTCTGATTAGACTGAATGTGCCCTATTATGTCAGCACAAGCGGAGTCGGATTTATGAATACTTAAGTGCAGTTTTCATAGTCATTTTGTGGCAATACGTCTGAATGAGTCATTTGGTTTTTGCCTTAAATGAGAATTTATTTTCTCTTCTCTCTGAAATGTCACCTCCTCTTTTGTGAGTTAAACTCTCTCGATGCTTGTATGAAAAAAATTAATACAAATTCTTAGGTTGGTTTTGATTCACTGCTGAACTCTCCATTTATCCATTCTTCGGACAGATGCAGCCCAGTGTTTTTGCATTGATAAATACTGTACATCCTAACTTTTTTATTGCTAGTAAAAAGCCAGGTATTCCTTCCTGTCCTCTTGATCCACTGCTTTAACGTCTAGTTAAAGGAAATGCTGCCCAGGCAGAGCCCACAATGTTCCTAGTGGACTAGATTACCAAGAACCCAACACAGATTAGCATTAACATTCTTGATGTAGCCTATGTCAATCAAACAGCACCAACAGAAGGAATTAAGTGAAAGTTATTTTAAGAAGAGGCCAAAATGTAATGAGAGAAATTTAACACACAAACCGGGCAAAGCATGATTTTATTTTGATCTAAAAAATGTTTCTTGTAAAAGAAAAAAACAAAAAACTAAATTGAATTTGAATGTTTGTAGAGCTCTGTCAGTTGTGGGCTTTCAGAGGAGCTGTACTCCCCTTAGCTCATCTTAGCCCCCCTTAGCTCCTCTTAGCTCCCCTTAGCTCGCCTTAGCTCCTCTTAGCTCCCCTTACCTCCTCTTAGCTCATCTTAGCCCCCCTTAGCTCCTCTTAGCTCCCCTTAGCTCGCCTTAGCTCCTCTTAGCTCCCCTTACCTCCTCTTAGCTCATCTTAGCCCCCTTTAGCTCCTCTTAGCTCCCCTTAGCTCGCCTTAGCTCCTCTTAGCTCCCCTTACCTCCTCTTAGCTCGTCTTAGCTCCCCTTAGCTCCTCTTAGCTCCCCTTACCTCCCTTTTGCTCCCCTTAGCTCCTCTTAGCTCCCCTTTGCTCCCCTTAGCTCGCCTTAGCTCCCCTTAGCTCGCCTTAGCTTGTCTTAGCTCCCCTTACCTCCTCTTTGCTCCTCTTACCTCCTCTTAGTTCATCTTAGCTCCCCTTACCTCCTCTTAGTTCCCCTTAGCTCCCCTTAGCTCGCCTTAGCTCTCCTTTAGCTCCCCTTAGCTCATCTTAGCCCCCATTAGCTCCCCTTAGCTCCTCTTAGCTCCCCTTAGCGCCAATTAGCTCGTCTTAGCTCGCCTTAGCTCGCCTTAGTTCCTCTTAGTTCCTCTTAGCTCCCCGTAGCTCCCTTTAGCTCCTATTAGCTCGCCTTAGCTCCTAGAAGTATTGATATAAAACCTGAGGAGAGATGCATTCCAAAACAAGTTTTTGTGAAATTACTGAAGGCAGCAGAAACACCTTGATGGCAACAAGCAGAGCAAGAGCTGCTCCCTTTTTAGACCTCCCAGCTGACTGAGCTGCTTGGTTCTGTCATCGAGGACAGCAGGACTCAACTGCTCTGTATGTTGGTTTCTGACTCAGTGTGAGATGATTATTCATATCTCATCTCATTTAGACCATACTAATAAGCCTTTTACCTGTTTAATTAGAAGAAGCTGCTCTGTCTCTAGTCTGTTTACTGCTACTTCTTGGAGTAAGTCTTCAAAGCTCCGGTCGTCACTGTCAGAACCTGAAGCAGTCTAGCTTTATTTCTCTGAACAGTTAGTCAGTCTGTCAGGTCAAAGGGTAAAGTGGTACTACAGGCTGTAGGAATGTGCTGGCCAGCAGTGGGCCTCAGTTTATGAAACCCATCTATGAACCACCCAAAACCTTGAAAAACCAGAACAGGCATTGGCGGCCTTGGCTTTGAGACTTTATAAGTTTTGTTTCTGTTTTTTAAAATGCACTACTTTTTAAATGTTATTTTCTATAGTGTTCTATTGGTGGTATTTGGTATGAACTTCTTGTGAAGTTAATTAAATAATAATAATAATAATTAATAAGCTCAATATAACTCCTAAAACCCTACAGTAGTTTTTATTACTTTTTAGATAGTAAGACCGGACAGACAGAAGTTCCAAATAATAAATTATGGATGTGAAATATATTAACCATTGACTTCTAATTAAAATGAAAGACCAAAAGATGCAGAGTTATCAATTTTTTACTTTCTTTAATATGGAAAGTACTCTTACATCATCTCTTCTCTGTTTCCTCAGACCCCCACACAGTCGTGACAGATGACCGCTTGTACTGAGCCAGGTTCTGGTTCTGGAGGTTACTTCCTGTTAAAGGGGAGTTTTTCCTCTCCACACTCGCTACATGCTTGCTCAGTATGAGGGATTGCTGAGGAATTGCTGAGGTTGGATGTGGTCTGCATGTTCAGGATACAAGGTCACATCAGTGACTCAGCACAATCTGCTGGGATTCCTTACATAGAAAACTTTCAACCTGATTTTAATTTTTGTATGATTGAATTAAATTACTTTTGTTAAGTGCTTTGACATGAAATTTGTTGTGAGTCGTTGTTATAGAAATAAACTGAACTGAATTGAGAAAAGTGCCGTCCAGAAGTTAAGGTCAGATGATCAACTAAGATAAACCAACTACAAGATCATCAAAACTCTGCAGAGTTAACAGACATGTGAAGAAGAAATGTTGTGGTACACCATGGTCTGAACAAGCTAGCCTAAAGGAGGCACGTAAATAAATAATATAAGAGGGCCAAGAACTCATCCTGAGGGGCTAAAACTGTTAACAAGTCTCCTGTTAAATGCAACCCACAGCCTGCCTATGGTTGTAGACACTGAGGAGAGTGCAATGGTCATCAGTATGTAAGGTGATTAAACTGTACTGGATGAATATTTGCACATTTTAGACATTTTAGGTTGTTTTTATCTCTGGTCAGTCTATCCAATCTAAAAGCTGGCTTAGCGATTTGTTGGGTCACACACCTGTAGGTTGGCTTCTGCAGTCTTCCACCATGTCCTTGTGGTTACCAGAACCTTGTAGCTTCTAATTCTGCTCTTTGATTGGTTCCTCTTGTGCTGTCAGCGTGTAGAGGAGGAGTCCCTGATAAAGAACAGCAGTGCATGTAAAGACTACCTGATCGAGGCCATGAAGTACCACCTGCTGCCAGCTGACCAGCGAGCTCTGATGAAGACCGCTCGGACCCGGATGAGAACGCCCGTCTCCTGCCCAAAGGTAAAGATCTGGTCACCACTGGGGAGTTGTGATATGTTTAGGGGTCTTCAGACGTTCTCTCATGGCGTTTAGGTGATGGTGGTGGTTGGAGGTCAGGCGCCCAAAGCTATCCGCAGTGTTGAGTGTTTCGACTTCGAGGAGCAGCGATGGTACCAAGTGGCTGAACTTCCTACAAGAAGGTGCAGAGCAGGTAGGAAGCCATGAACTGCTGTATACAGAACCGTCTCATAGTATTCACACTGCTTTGACTTTTTTCTGTTTTGCTTCATTCCAACCACAAACTTGACAGTATTTAACTGTGATGTTGAAAGACATTTGAAGTAGTTCTTCATTGGAATGAAGTGGAAGGAAAATTTGATTTGGATTTCAGTTTTTAACAAATAAAAATCTGCAAAGTGTGCTGTGCATTTATTTCCAGCCCCAGTGAGATAGTAAGTATGTTGAATCACTACATGATACAGGTACTGGTCTATTGGGGTACAGTTCTACCATCTATGAACATCTAAAACCACTGAACACCCAGTCTTTATTGGATGTATGTCTGAACTAATGGTGATTCCTGGTGTTACATTCCTTAGCAAATACTGGGTCATGTTCTGCTCCCCAGGTGTGGTGTACATGGGTGGGTCTGTGTATGCTGTTGGTGGTTTCAACGGCTCTCTGCGTGTGCGTACGGTGGACTGCTACGAACCGGTGATGGATCGCTGGACCAGTGTGAGCAGCATGCAGGACCGGAGGTCAACGCTTGGTGCCACTGTTCTCAATGGGCTCCTGTACGCCGTGGGAGGCTTTGATGGCAGCAGAGGTGCAGCTTCATGGTTCTTTGGTTAAAAGTCGATGGTGGCGACAGGGACGGATGGTTCTTACCCTCTCTGATCCTTCTCTGTGATCGTAGGGCTTTCTACAGTTGAGGCATACAACGCCAAGACTGACGAGTGGTTCCACGTGTTGCCCATGAGCACCCGGCGCAGCAGCGTAGGAGTCGGGGTTGTGAATGGTGATGACAGTCGTTGGTTTATTCTGAAGGTTAGCAGGTGTAAACCACTGTGAATAACTTCTGTTGTTTTTCTTCATTTTGAACTGGTTTCAGGGATCCTGTATGCTGTGGGAGGTTATGATGGAGCCACCAGGCAGTGCCTGAGTACAGTGGAAGCCTACAGTCCTAAAAGTAACACATGGAGCTATATAGCAGAGATGGGCACGAGACGCAGTGGAGCAGGTGTGTGTTGGCTAGTTTTTATGAACCGAATCTGTCCATATCTGATTTAGCTCCAAGGATGTTAATACAGAATAGAAACAATCTGGTTATTAATTTATTTCAAGCACAGAGCTGGAAGATGATGGATCTGAGGAATTCATGTTGTGAACAAGGCTGAAGCTGTAAAATGCTCTGCAGCCTCCAATCAATGGTTCTGATCACAATGGTTCTTTATAATCCTAAACTATTCCTTCATGGATTGTTTTATAGTCTAAAACAGGGGTGCCCAAAGTGGGGCTCGTGGGCCAAAGTTGGCCCCTTAACCGATTAATTTGACCCACCTGGGTGTGCCTTGGATAAAAATCCACTCTGTTCAGTCAGCTAAATGTGCATTTTTAATCATTCTGCTGCTGCTGATAATGCTTGTTATACATGGGTCCAATGAATATTTATTTGGCAGCATATAATCCTCATTCATGGTGCTTACGTTATATGTGAAATATCACCAATTAGATTTAAAACTGAAATAGAAGCAAATACAGGGGCCATGTAGAGTAGATTTATGTATATATTTGTGCCCTTCATGAGGCACAGGACTGGATCAAACTAATAGCTTAATTATCTATTATCAACATGGAGCAGCAGTTTCAGCGGCACTCAAATACTGAAGTTAAGTCTATATACCTATATAGTGATTTATTTTTCATATTATGTTTAATGCTATTTAAATAACTGTATAATAAATATAAATACTTTATTCTTCCCCCTGCTTTCCATGGGACGGGTAATGTAAAAGGGCGTTTTACTCATGAGATCAGCAGCGCGTCTATTCCCACTGGGAGCGTGGAAATAGTGTAATTCTATGTTAATAAGTAGTCTAAACTCACCATCCACTCCAAAATCTGCAGATATTTCTGTCCATCCCTTTTCCTTTTTCCATTATACCCTGGTAAAAATGAGCAATGGTATTGGATAGACTGGGTGATTCTCCACTTCAAGGTTGAACTACTCCTCACCTGTGATAAAAACCAACAACTTAGACCTAGAAAATGACTGAATTTAACCCTGGTGTTTGAAAGTCCACCATTGCTGTCGGTAAAGGCTGAAGTATTTCAGTTTCACAGGTAGTGATGTTTTTTTTTTGTAGAAAAATCAGAAATCTGCACGTCCTTTATTTTGAAACCTCCAGGTATTTTACTTTGCTCGAACGCCTGATTTCCTCTCTGATCCTATCTAAACTGCTGAACTTGATGCGTTAAAAATAGAACTGCTGCGTAAATGTAGGAGAGGGCCACAACACAACGCTTCTCAGATTCGCGCCCCGTGGAAATGGTCTCATTGATTTAATGGGGACTATCAGCTGCTGATTTATGCTTCACTGACACACCGCACCACTTACACCTCCGGTGGAAACTTGTGAAATATTACCCTGGTCTAAAAGGTTCACAATAAGAAAAATAAAGAAGGCTTCCTCCACAGCAAATAATGTAATTGTATATATCATGTGTTCAGAAATATAAATGATAAAAATTCCTGAGGTAAGATGACAGATCGAATTATTTTTTACAAATTCTTTACAATAGTACGACGAGACAAGATGTCTCTGCTGCTGCTAACTGGCTTTCATTGGCTAAAATCTTTCTGTTGGGTCTCTTCTCAATTATTCTGAATGAGGGGAAAAAAGTATTTATATATGAAACTTTAATTCCAAATTTCTTTCAGCAAACTTTTGCATAAATGTGAACAAGGAGTTGGACATGTGGCATAAAATGTCTTCATACCTGAAAATATGTCAACTTTTCAGATATTAAAAACTTTGTCATGCTTCTCAATGAAAACTTATACCGTTTGCTAAAAGCTACATTCAGTGTTTGATACTTCTCACTGGGCCTATAGCAATACAGAGCCTGATTAACGTGAAATCAATACAAGAACATAGACATGACCAAATGTGCAGATATGTGGTTTTGGGCCCAAAATGTGCAAAGTGAGCCAAGAGCGCACCACTATCAGATGATTTTTAGTTTGGTCTGGTCATGATTAGAAACCTCAATATTAGCCGTTTTTCTCATTTAGCAGTGAATGCACCATGGGGAAGCAGCTAGTTTGTGCTGATAACAGTCTTTGGTGCAGAGGTTGTTACCGAAGGAAGAAGACGACTTAGCAGCTATTCTGTTTCTGATCCTGTACAATGTTTTTCTCAGGTGTGGGTGTGTTAAAAGGTTTACTGTACGCTGTGGGCGGCCATGACGGTCCGTTGGTGAGGAAGAGCTGTGAAGTTTATGATCCAGCTACCAACAGCTGGCGGCAGGTGGCCGACATGAACATGTGTCGACGCAACGCAGGTGAGGCAGGATGGGAGCGTGTAGGTCGCCCCCAGGTGGTGGCTGTTCCACAGGTGGATGTTTACCTGTGTGTGTGTGTGTGTTTTCAGGTGTGTGTGCTGTAAACAACCTACTGTACGTGGTCGGGGGAGATGATGGCAGCTGTAATCTGGCCTCGGTGGAGTTCTACAACCCAAACACTGATAAGTGGACACTACTGCCGACCTGCATGAGCACAGGCCGCAGTTATGCAGGTCAGTGAAGCCCCCGCTTTTCCCAGCTAGTGTGCTTATGAAGGGAAAAAGTGGAACTTTCCTAAAGAGGTTTTCTCAGATATACATAAAGCAGTGAATATTTCTGAAGCAGGAGTACTTTTTTTTAAAACAAATTTAGAATAATGAATCCCTGGGTCAACTCTCTGAAAACTGCAGTTAAAGCTGCAGATTTTGTAGAGTATGTGTCCAGCAGGTTTGCACAGAAACGTAATTTTTTTGGGGGACCAATTTTTTCCTTGCAAACTAAGTGAGGCTGAGTCGGAGCAAACGCACGGCGCTGGCTGAATGTTCAGGGTCCTGGAAGGTGAACCTCTGTCCTCCTTTTGCAGCCTCTAAACCTGAAGCACCATGTAGCCATCATCATGTTTCCCTGAGTGGATTATGGACTAGATTTAGTTATTCATCTATAACTAGGATGTTTTTCAACTACAACTATGATGTTAATTACAGAATAATCAGAAATAAATGTAGAAATATTGTAAAGACATGACTTTTCTGACCCATGTAGCAACATAGGACAAGTTAGAATACAGTTCACCTCCTGGTTATGATTATTTTTCAGATTTAGGTTTTATCCGATACCGGTGCCAAACCGGTATTTTTGAAATTGGGCCGGTGCTTAAATGGTGCTTAAAGATTGGAAATCTTTGTCCAAAAAGCCTCTTATTTTTTATTGTTAGCAGGTCTGTTTAACTATTAAAAATGTTGATCTAATTAATCACAGGGTAGCTGTGAATTTATCACTATTCCTAAATACGACCCAAAAAACCTACAATTTTCAGTGTAGATAAAGGACAAATCCAGATGCAGTTGCTCTTTAAAAAAATTTAAATATAGGAGAGATCAATTAAATCAAATCAATGTGTAATCTCATAAGAAAAATAACAAATACAGGTAGAACTAAACCAAATATATGGATAAACTTAAGATTTGGATATTAGCGGTCTGTGTTAAACATCACATAAATCATTTTCCCATAAGTAAACACGCAGAAGATAAAATCCCGCAAATGAATGCTCTTATTGTGAAGATGTACGTAGCTACTTCTGCTAATAAATTAGCATTAATTTAATTCAGAAAACTTCGGAATGATTTAGCATTTTTAATGCAGCCGTAACTATGAAATATACTACAGCTAAATCGTGAGCCAACATGCATAAACCGACATAACTGCGGCTCATTTATACTCTGCTCCACACATAGCGAGCTGACATCCAAAGCGGACGGTAAGGAAAACTCCCACAGACAGCTTATGAACTTATGATCGTATCAACCCAATACGCCAATAATAATACACTCACATGTCGTTTAGGCACACACACACACACGCATCCTGCTGCACAGCAATCTGTAGTTTGACTGAAGTGTTGCGGGCTGAATTATAAATAGTGTGTGTTCTGTGTATGCATTAAGTCCATAAAAAAAAGAGAGTTAATTCTTAGAACTAATCGACCCACGTTAATGCATTAATTTTGGCAGCTCTTAACTTTTAGCAGTTTTTCTGCAAAAAAGTTAGCCATGTTAGCCTTTTCTGCTGATATAGGGAGTCACTCCTGGCGGATGGTTATGGCCCAGAATCCATAGTGTTTGACATCTCCTGGGGGGGAAAGAATTACCAAAATGTGCGATGCTCTTCGGTCTGGTTACTACTATCATTACCCATGACTAATCCTGATATAAAGTTGTGGAGAAAGGATTTTACTAAGAGAGGCTGTTCACAGTGTCATCCTCTATGATTTTATTTGATTAAATGTGATGTGCAGTAGTAGTTTTTTGTGTGAAATGGAAGAAATGTGATTTTGCTTGCATCAAAGCAGAGTGGATGTTTAAACACGGTTCGTAGAAAACCTGAAACATGACTTGTTTTGTCTTATTTCTTCCCACTTTTCTCCAAAACCCAGGCAAGTCCAGTGCAGGAATACTACGCCTAGTTTAAACTTCTCACACACACACACGTATCAGCGCAGTAGTTTTCCTTTCCTACTCCTCTGTTGGGGTCAATGTTGCAAAGCAATTCTCCACCAGGACAGCACTATGAGATGCCATTTTGAATGAAAAGTGCTTTATAAACTAAGTTTGATGTGATTTAAACACCTTCCACATGTTTGCTGTGGTTTGGAGTCCTCCTACAGAAATGAAGTTGAATATTTTCCTGCCACTCTTCCAAAGGAGTGGTGAGACAGCAGGACCATCAATAAAAACAAGAATACTGCAAAATCCTAAATATTTCAGCAGCCTTACATCACAATGTGTGTTTGTCCTTTAACATTCCCACGACTTTGTGCATTTAACTTCCTGCTCTCTGTATGAACGTGTGACAGCAGCTGCTTTCTCCCCTCTGCAGGTGTGACGGTGATTGACAAGCCCTTATGACTGCTCCTGACTCCTGCCGCTGATTCAAAGCGGAGCGCGTTCTGCTGAATACTGATCTTGGATCCGTCTTCGATGCCGATGCAGAGGTTGGCAGCATTAGCACAGGCACCGAGGGAGATGTTGATGCTAAAGGCGCCGCGACAGACGACGGCGTCGGACCTGTTTTATTTGGCTCCTGGCAGGACTGCAGCAGCGAGGAGACGGCCGGCTCTGAAGCACCACTGGATCGCTGCAGCGCCACTTCAATGCTACTGATATGAAGCTGCTAGAACTGCAGAGTTACTTTAACATTAGTTCATTTTAACACGACACAGATGTGGTGAGACCAGACACCAGTGGTCAGATATGTGGGAGAACAAAGGAGAGGAGGACGGTTTGGACTGAAGTCCATTTATTGTCTTGTTCAGCTGGTGTGCTTGCATATGAAGGTGCTGCGTTGCTTGCAAATGTAGGCATGTTTTTTTGTTTGCATCAGAGAGTCGGTGTGTGGTTAAAGGCCTTGTTCCACGCTGCATGAACACACTCTGTCTGACTTCTTACCTGCTACAGTGTTGCAGCGGGAGCCAATGAGTGCCTGAATGTCATATCCTCCCTGTTCTTTGTTTTAGCCCTGGTACCAGAACAAGACCGAGCTGGACTCAGCCACAACCAATCAGGACTTCTGAACGGTGCATTAGCTGGTGTTGATTCAGATGAACAGAATGTTAAAAAGCACTTGAGAAAATGATTATGTACATTTATTTTGTTGGGATAGAAGACTTTAACTTTGTTGGGGAGAGATGCACCAGTCACACCGCGGCTCAGAGAGAAGCTGCTGGATGGATCTGTGCTATCATGGTGACTGGCAGCCATGTTTGCTGTGGTTGGAAACACTAATGAATGCAGCAGCAGCCTGAACTCAGTGCATGGACTCTGTCTCTAAGCTGTCAGCCAGTTTCCTTCTTTTGTTTGGTGTAACAACTTTTATAACTACTGCACACCCTGACGTAATATGAATGTGCCAATTTTAATGTCTCCTCCTTTTATCGCTCTGTGTTTCTGATCTCTCTTTCTGGAAAGTGACCAAACCTCCTGCTGAGTTTCTTTCTTCAGACTGTTTTTCTGCTTTATTCAGAGTCGCTCCTTAAAGTAAAATTGGTATCGCTGTTTCTCGTCAGTGTATCGATGAATGTCACGTAGGCTTATTACTCTGAAGATGTTTTATCACATGTTTTATATTATTAATAAATATGCTTCTTGTATTTAAAGCTGTGAAATGTTATAATCTGTTTTTAAAACTTTGCCAAATCAGTAAAATATTTAAATTAAATGTGTGATTCTTAATTTTTTTTGAGGATTTTTTGGGTTGAGTTTTTAATTTTTGCTGATGACTATTATAATTATATAACTATATATATTTAAAACATTGTCCTAGAATAATTTTATATTTTGCTTCAAGAACACAGATGTTTCTTTGGACCTAAAGTAACAGAAGTGAGATAAAAAGAATAGTTTTAATTTGTAAAAATGTTATCGTCAACACGTATGGATATTATTGTGCAAGTTTAATGAACAAGCAAAAATAAATTAATATAAAACTTCTATTCCAGAATCTGGGATGATTAAATGAAATTAAGGTATGCAGTAATTGGAAGCTAATCTAAAAAATATTATCATGAAGATGTAGCCCTATTTATTTCATTTTACAGTCAGGTACATTGGTATTTAAAATCTTATGGTGCCTTTGGAAAATGCTTCGATATGTGGCTCCAATATTTTCCAGTTTTCAGCAGTATTCCATACATGTAGGGGCAAACTCCTGGTTCATATAACTGTGCATATCCGTCGTTAGTGAATAAATAACTTTGGTTGTTACGTGTCCAGCTCGGCTGAGCTGTTCTTGCTACACAGAGCGCTGTAGGTGGAGCTGGAATGAAGAGCGGAAAACAAGCTGCGGCTGATTGTGACTGCACCACCCCATCTCCACCCTCAGCCGGCCTGCTCAGAGCCAGCCTCCTATTGGCTCCCCCTCCGCAGACCTCCAGTCTGACTATCATCGCTCCATTCCCCCAGCCAATCAGTGCAGCCGCTCTAGCCGTGACGTCACTCTCCTCTCGTCTCGGCCAATAGGATTTTCCAATATTACTGTACTTCAGCCAGCCGTCCGCCTCTCGCTCAGGTAGACGGACCCGCTGCGGCAAGGTGAGGCTCTTCTCCGGTTTACCTCTGCTGGGAGACTTTTAGCTGATTTCAACGCTATTACTGCATTTTTAGTTGGTTATTAAGCTTTATGATGTCTTTGTTTTGAAGTTTAGGTGTGGTTTTAGTAACACTAGTAGTTCAGCTAGCTGTTTGTGTTTCTAACAGTAAAGATAACTTTGGGACAATAATGTACGTATCTACTGTTCTTGGCTTTAAAGTTCGGTAGAGGCAGCAAACGGAGCTTCTTTTATAATTAATGATGACACTTTGATTTAAATGAGTAAAATAATAACGTGATTCCGTTTTTGGTCATCTCTCGTTTTAGAACGTTTTTCCTTCCAGGCTTGGAATCTATTAAAGTGGTTCAGCTTTTCCACAAAACAGCCAAACAGGGACAAAAACACTCTAGAAGTGGCCAACAACATATAAGCTATTTTTATATAGATGAATACATCAAAAATCATTTCGGAGAATTAGGAGTAGATGAAACATATTTGTTCAGGACAATAATATAAACATTAGAAAGGTGCAGAAATTCTAAAACTCAAAGTTTAAGTCTTTAATTTAGATAAGATTTTTATAAAATGATTACATGGCCAAATATAATCAAATTCATGTGAATAAAAAGCTTCAAATTAATGAAATAATTATTGTAGTTTAAAAAAATAGCGAGCTAAAACATCCAAATAGGGCTGGAGGATAATTCCTCAAATCTATATGGTAATATAATTTAAGCATGTGCGGTAATAATATATTATTTTTTTTCTTTTTATGGGTCAAATTAATGCTTATGAGCATTCTCCCTTTTTAGGCAAACAACTTCCGAAAGGTTTAGAATGCCATTGAAAGAACATTTATTGTGTAAAATGTATTGAATAAAATATTTTTCCAAAATAATGAAATGCAAACATAAATAAAGCTGAAGATATTTTAAATTAAATAAAAGCTAAATTTTATGAAAATAAAGTTCAAACTTTCTTGGTTACTTTATTGATAAATTGATATGGCACATAAGCAATCTAGAACGTATTTAAATGAAAAATGGTTCAAAATTTAACTGGTTTCTTTTCTGTTAAAGTATAAAATTAGCAATATTTACCGTAAAGACAAACACTGAACTTCTGTATTTATCTTCCTTGTGTACCTGGTTAAATATATGTAGGCACAGCTTGATGACATCATCAAATAGCATAAGCGCAGTGTAGTATGACTCTCTAGCTTTTCTTTGGCCACCACTACATCCGATCTTACTTCAGGTAGGTAAACCTGGAGAAGGTTCATCAGTAGGCGTTAGTTTGTGGCGCTTACAGGAAACAGACGGTTCCGTGTGTCTCTCTGCTTCCTGTGGCTGAGTCAGAACCAATCAGAACCAATCACACTGAAAATGATCTGATCATAGCCAAAAAACTCATTTCTCCTCTGTTGGTACATTTAATCACAGTCTGTGTTATTTTGGTCATTTCATAATTTCTGCTAAATGAATAGAATAAAAGTTATCTTTATGACTGCTGCTGACTGCTAGTGGGCCATAGAAACAGTAGGAGCTTGAACTGATGTGAATTTATTCTACAATAGAGAGTTTAATTATTACAACCATCACGATTACACATTTTGATGATGTCATCAACCTGCGCCTATAAACTCTGTAGCTAGTACTCACAGAGGATAAAGGCTGACGTTCAGTGTTTGTTTTCTTTTTAACCAAAATATTTTTTTTATTAATAATAATGAGAAAGATTTAAAAAAGCAGCCAGCGACCAAAGAACAGCCATGAAAGCTGGTCCAGAGGACAGGCTGCTGCTGGGAGCCAAGGTGTAGAACCCAACCCCTGATTGGAGCGTCACTGTGCAGCTGGGATGTTTGACCCTGCTGATGTCTTCGTTCCAGAACTGCTTCCTCCATCATGGCGGCAAACGGCACTTCAGACATTCTAAGCTCCGCCTACCTGGCGGTAGAGTACGTAGATGCTGTGCTGCCAGAAAACCCCCTTCAGCCCTCCCTGAAGCACGCATGGAGTTACATGCTGGACAACTACACCAAGTTCCAGATCGCCACCTGGGGGTCGCTCATCGTCCACGAGTTCATCTACTTCCTCTTCTGTCTGCCCGGCTTCCTCTTCCAGTTCCTGCCCTTCATGCAGAAATACAAAATCCAGCAGGTTAGTGGTGGTTTGGTGCTGCTGCCAATGGTTTTATGCGTTCATCATCACAGCTGATTGTGTGTGTGTGTGTGTGTGTGTGTGTGTCCAGGACAAACCGGAGACGTGGGAGAAGCAGTGGAGATGTTTCAGGATGCTGCTCTTCAACCACTTCTTCATTCAGTTCCCTTTAATCTGTGGAACGTTCTACTTCACTGAGTTCTTCAGCATCCCGTACGACTGGGACTCCATGCCCCGCTGGTCAGTGAAAGCCTGACGTTTAAAACACCCTGAGTTAGTGCTGCCCTCTGCTGACCAGCCGCCTCCTCAGTGACGCTCCCCAAGTAGTTCTCATCGTTTACAGTGTAGAACCGTTCAAAAGATTTGATTCATTCTTGAACGTCACGTCACTAGGTGTTTTTTTTATATTTCTTTTAAAAATATACGTTTAGACAACTAACTTAATGCTATAGCAAAAGCTTTTACTCTAATCTTTCTATAAATAGAGCTAATGTTTTCCAATCTATTTTTTAAGTTTACAGAAAGTTGGTAATACTTGAGAAAAAAGCCAAAATGAGAATAGTGAAACCTCTGAATTCTTGTATTTAAGGTTTTGTGGCCACAATAAACTTTATTTGACAGTTGATTTTACATGGAGGCACAAAAAGATCCAACAGGGGACGGGACCCAAACTCAGAAAAGGAACAGAGGTTCTGCTTTCTGAACACCTGCACTAACTACTTTGCTACACAATCAATTGGAAATCCTTTGATCAAATAAGATATATGACTTCCTTTCCCGTTTTTAACTAATCATGGTTATAATGATTTCAGTAAAACAATTTCTTCACTTTCCATCAACGCAAGAAAATAGTCAATTCACTATGTTGATAATTGCTTAAATTGTACTTAATTAAATCATGGAAATAAGAGAAACATGTATAGAATGTGTAGCATTTATTACTAGATTTGTTTTTGTATATTCAAAGACCTGCCAATTCCTTTTTTTCAGTGCACATTGCCATAAAGTCTGGATTTTATTTGAGAAAGTCTTAAAAATAGGCCTAGATATTTGCATATACCCCTATTAGTTCCATTTTAAGGCTTCGGTCTGAAAGGATTAATACAGTTTCCCCTGGTGAACTGTTAGTCACCCAGTGCATTACAGGCATTAATAAGGGAACAGCTCAAAGCAAAGTTTTAAATATCTCTGACCCATATCAGTATGGAATTGGAACTGATCGGATCCTGATAAGTGATTTTAACACTTGGGATTGGAATCGGGATGGATAGGCAGCTCTAACTGGAATAATCCTTGATCCACCTGATTGTCAGTGGGGTCCTTGTGGGCGGGGTTTGTTTAACCACGCCCTCCTCTGCTCTCTTCAGGACGTCTCTCCTGGCTCGGTGTTTCGGCTGCGCCGTGGTGGAGGACACCTGGCACTACTTCCTCCACCGTATCCTGCACCACAGGCGCATCTACAGATATATCCACAAAGTCCACCACGAGTTCACTGTGAGGACACGCCTGGACGAACAAACATGCAGTCTTTACCAAGAGCAGCTCAGTAAACGTGACATGACGTGTCCCGTTTGTGTCTCAGGCTCCGTTCGGCATGCAGGCAGAGTACGCTCATCCTCTGGAGACCATCATCCTGGGGGCGGGTTTCTTCATCGGCATCATGGTCTTCTGTAACCACGTCTTCTTCCTCTGGGCCTGGGTGGCATTCCGTCTGCTGGAGACCATCGACGTCCACAGGTGGGACACAATGAGACAATGAGATGCTGCAGTCAAATATTAACACGATCTCTGTGGGGTATGGGACTGACCACTAGAGGGCCACCTAACCTGAAGCTTGAATACATGTTTATTATAAAGCCTCTTACTAATATTTCTTTGGGTCTTTTATTTATTTTTTTAGTCAGTGCAGAAGAGTAGACATTTCTAGTGGAAATGTAATTAAAAAATGTTTCATTTCATATAAAGCAGGTATATTATAAAAGTGTAAAAAGTATATGTTTTTGCCATCTCTATATACTGTCTATGTTTTTGTTTTTTAAATCTGTGTCCATTCCACTGTTTAAGTTAAAATAAAAAATTATAATTATTTCTGTTTAATTATATCAGTGAAATTATTTCACTGCAATACCTTTCAAAGAAAAAAAATCACAAAGTGCATCACAATATGACACAAGTGCTATAATAAATGAAAATAATAAAAAAATAAAAAAAGAAGCTATTAGGTCATGTAAAGATTTTATTTTACCTTGAAAAATAGATAATAATTATGTAATTAAAGTAAAAAAGTGAAGAATGATTTAGTCGGTGAGCCTGAATTTTGTCATTAAGCTTTGTTGTGATTTTGTGTTGGCATAATCAGACAGAAATGATATATTAATATATTGATAGTAGCTGAGGACAGGTCAGAGGTCGTCTGTGTTCCAGGCTGGGACTGAATGTGTCTGAAGCTGCTTCATTTCCTCTTCCTGTTCTCTGTTCTTAAAATGGACTGGCCTTCATCCCTCTCCTCTTCCTCACCACAGCGGCTATGACATCCCTCTCAACCCGCTCCACCTCATCCCCTTCTACGCCGGCGCCCGTTTCCATGACTTCCACCACATGAACTTTGTGGGTAACTACGCCTCCACCTTCACCTGGTGGGACAAGCTGCTGAACACCGACAGCCAGTACAACAAGTACCTGGAGAAACAAGGAGAAAAGAAGGAGCAGTGAAGCAGAACTGGACCAGAACTGGACTGTTGGTCTTCATACTATATACTGTACGCTCACTTTGCCTTCTGTGCCTTATTAAATCTGATACGCTGTTGGTGTCACCAGCTGCAGGCCGAATAAAGAAAACATCCTCCTCCTTCCTCCCTTTACTTTTCACATGAAGCATAGAGATGATTTGCGATATCACAGTTATTGTGAAATGCTCCTGTTTACCTCTGAATGTTTCAGCACTTTAGCACTTCCTCCTTCACCCCAGAAGGACGACTTCTTTCAGCTAACGGCAGCGTTCAGCACAAACTGAACGCCTCTGATGGAAACTTGTACATTTTAGCTAGAAAAGGGAACTGGCTTATGTCTCTCTTCTTTATTGTTCAACTCTATTTTTTCATATAAGAATGGAATGCCTTTTTAATTATAACAGTAAAGGAAGCGCTGATTGTTTTGTTCCTACTGTGTTCAAATAAAAGTGTGTAAATACTTACATGCAGGGGTTTGGATTCTGTTTAACTGAATTTAATCCCAATGCAGGCCTGAATTAAAAACATTTAATCATTTTTAGACTTTGTTATGTTTGCATTATGTGCTGGCCCATCAAAGAAGCCTTCTAGTTTCCTCTACACAGGCCACCATAGTGTAGTCATGTAGCCCAGAAGCAGTTCACATTAAACATGAAGTATTGGGTCATATTTTAAAAGACATTCTGTAGAAAAATCCATAATCCAAAGATGATGCTGCAGTTTGATTGGATCTTGCTGTTATTAGTTCACAATTTTCAGACCAGGAACAATAAGATTTTTCTTTGCATATTTTAATTGTATTTGTTAATGTGAAAGCAATTAATGCATCAAGAAATAGAAAATGTATAATAATAGCTGAGCTGAAAAACCCCGTGTGTAGTTCAATGGCTCTGAAAGCAAACTGGATTTAGTTAATTTTAGCTGTGAGAGAAGTTTGAAGAGTTTCATGTCAGTAATAGTTTATTCAGTGAGTGAATGTAGCTGAACAGAAACCAAATCAGACCGAGCATGTGGAAGAAATGAAGCGGTCAGACAGACAGCTAAGCACTGAGCCAGGGCTACTTTCTATAGGAAGAAAAACACTCTGCGCTGATCTTCATTTATCACTCTGCATAAATGCATAAAATACATAAACAATTATTTTGATCCGAACTGAAATAGCTTCATAAATCCCTGTAAATATACACTCTTTATTGAGGAACGCCTTTATTTTGGCAGCTGTGGCAGGATGTGCGGTACTTCTGTGTTAACTTGACGCCTCTAGCGCTCCCCACAGGTACAGCAGCGCATCGCGCACACAGGGAGGCAGAGCAGAGGGATATTTATAGCCTAGAGCGGAGGGACAGACAGACGGACGGACGGACGGACGGACGGCTGCGCATCGATAAGGCGCTGGAGAACCTGCAGGCAGACGAGGCTTTATGACGGTGAAACGAGGACGAGTCAACATGAAACCGAGCTTTTCTTCTTTTCTGTTCGGCGCTGCGCTGCTCGCCCTGACCGGCGCGGCCAGTACCAGTACCGGTACCGGTACCGACTCCGGGATCTCCTTCGAGTACCATCGTTACGAGGAGCTGCGGAAAGCGTTGGTGTCGGTGTGGCTGCAGTGTCCAACCATCACCCGCATCTACACCATCGGAGAGAGCTTCGAAGGCCGCGAGCTGCTGGTGCTGGAGATGTCCGACAACCCCGGGACGCACGAGCCTGGTCAGTTTTACGCACACAGCACAGCCTGCGTCAAAAGCGCTGGATTCACTCTTCCCGGCTATTATGTTGGCTGGATCCCGTTGTTGGGAACGCGTCACCACCCCTTATGATCACATTAACACAGGAGGCACGTTTGCGCATAACAGACCGTTCACTCCTCTTGTGTGCGGGACAGAAAAATACATTAAAAGAGAAGCACAGGTGGGTTAAAAATGCGCGTCCAGACCATGGTGCATTACAACCCAGATATTCAGATCATGGATTGCAGCTCCAGCAACGCAAAGCCGCCATTTTGCTGGTTGATCAGCTTCTTTGCGTCGTGATTCTGGGAAAACACCTCTCCGCCACACCTCTGAAGGCATCTGAGATGAACCACACAGTGATGCTGAAGCAATTTAAGCCCCACACCTCTATAAAGTAGGCTACTAGAACAGCCACCATTAAACACTGAAATCCACCCATCAGCTCTTCCCTGCTTTGAATTAATTGTCATATAGGAACTACAACACAAAATATCAAACAATTTTAATATAACAGCAAATCCAGGAATAATTGGATGCATCAATGCTTAGTTCTAAATCTTTATCTGATTTTTACAAAGCTGAAAAATGTACATCCAAGTTAATGGTGTTAGCTGATGTGCTTATTGACAAAAACAGTATCTCTTAGTTTAGGTGCATTTCATGAAGAGGAAAAAAGAACATTGATTTTTTTCTATGGACTTTATATCTGCAGTGACTTGTCTTCTCTGTGACCTTAGGCTCTAGCAAACTTGGGTTATACACCAGGATTGTGATCAAAGTCCTCCTTTCTAATGGCGGAAAAACCCAAAGTTTGCTGATTAAGGGATGATTAAGATGCTGTCACATGACTTTGAAAAGGTCATTAATAATAAAAAACCCTCTCCAATATAAAGACAATTCTGCCAAGTACGATCATAATTCCTTCACTATGATATAAAACACTTATCGCCACTTATAAGAGAAAAGAACAGACTTAATAAAGGATTAATGCAGTTTATATCCTGGTTATGTTGGTAGATTATGTTGGGGATTGTACCTTTTAGGGCATTTAATATCTGGCACCAATGATCTGTTGCTTGGCTGTAAACCGATTGGAGGTGGAGAGGAGAGAAGTCTGGCTGCTAGCTCTAAGATGCTCTGTTTGATCGTAGTTCTGACATTAGAGCTGCTGCTGCTGCAGTCAATAAAACGTAATAATGACTGTTAACTTTTCCTCAGTTAATCCACTGCATGGAAAAACAAGTTTACCTAAACAAGTAGTACGAGGCCCCTATTGGATAATTACTTTCTTTAAGCTGAAAACAACTAACCTCACCCCAACTGATGCAATAAGAAGCTTTTCATTTCCCAACCCTTATCTGGAAAAATATCCAGTGGTCGTGGAAAAGATGTCAGTTTGTTTCAGAAGGGTCTCATCACTGGCATCTAGGAGAAAGAACTTTTAAGGAGACCCATACGACATAACTGTCTAACGGGTCATTAATAACTGGAGGGGAAGCAGGGAACCATCGTCTTCCAGCAATGTCAGGAAATATATTGGGTGAGACCTTGTCTTCTTACATGCGTCGGTCAGATCTGCTCTTACTACCTTATTCATTGAAAAACATCCAACCAAATCTCCAGTCACTTCTATACTGTCCCTATTTACAGCATGATAAAATGAAATTCATTTCTGAAAGATTGTTAACTGCTGAACCCCCCTATACAGTCAGGTCCATAAATATTGGGACATGGACACAATGCTAACATTATTAGCTCTATACACCACCACAATGGATATCAAATGAAACGAACAATATATGCTTTAACTGCAGACTGTCAGCTTTAATTTGAGGGTATTTACATCCAAATCAGGTGAACGGTGTAGGAATTACAACAGTTTGCATATGTGCCTCCCACTTGTTAAGGGACCAAAAGTAATGGGACAATTGGCTTCTCAGCTGTTCCATGGCCAGGTGTGTGTTATTCCCTCATTATCCCAATTACAATGAGCAGATAAAAGGTCCAGAGTTCATTTCAAGTGTGTTATTTGCATTTGGAATCTGTTGCTGTCAACTGTCAAGATGAGATTTAGGCCGTTTTCACATGTGTGGCCGTACCAGAAAACGGCCAGAGAAAATGCTAATTTTTTCTGTTCACATGGCACGGATCTCTGCCCGTATTTGAATCCAGTGTTTTACTACAAATAAACAGCAGGTGGCGGTATACAAATAAGTCTGTAGTTCTCCAACAAACAAGGGAGTGAGAAGTACCGACGTCATAAAACGAGCGACACCCTAGAATGTAAACAAACTGGTCCACTGGTCAGCTGCTACCTGAAGCCATCTACAGGGTGAGTGTTGTAGTAAAACCGCCGTTTTGTAATCTGCTGTGTTGCTGTGGGATGCTTGAATCGCGTTGATTTGGTATTTGTATGGTCGCGAGGTGACTCTGTAATTTCGGCCGGCGGTGTCGTCATTTCCGCGTGGAGCGCGTCTATTGTCTTGAGTGCGGCCAGAGTACGGGTTGTGTTCACATGATACGTGGCCGCTCGTACCTGGACTCGGATACTACCTCCAAGGCAGGTCTCTCTGGCCGTATTCTGGCACGGTACAGTCTGTGTTCACATGGTACGAAATAAGTGGATTTTGACCAAATACCGTACCCGAGTACGGACTCCCGTACCATGTGAAAGCGCCCCTAAAGAGCTGTCACTATCAGTGAAGCAAGCCATCATTAGGCTGGAATAACAAAAGAAACCTATCAGAGAGATAGCAAAAACATTAGGCATGGCCAAAAAAACAGTTTGGAACATTCTCAAAAAGAAGGAACGCACCGGTGAGCTCAGCAACACCAAACGACCCGGAAGACTACGGAAAACACCTGTGGTGGATGACCGAAGAATCCTTTCCCTGGTGAAGAAAACACCCTTCACAACAGTTGGTCACATCAAGAACACTCTCCAGGAGGTAGGTGTATCTGTGTCAAAGTCAACAATCAAGAGAAGACTCCACCAGTGTGAATACAGAGGGTTCACCACAAGATGTAAACCATTGGTGAGCCCCAAAACAGCAAGTCCAGATTAGAGTTTGTCAAACAACATCTAAAAAAGCCTTCACAGTTCTGGAACAACATCCTATGGACAGATGAGACCAAGATCAACTTGTACCAGAGTGATGGGAAGAGAAGAGTATGGAGACGGAAAGGAACTGCTAATGATCTTAAGCATACCACCTCATCAGTGAAGCATGGTGCTGGAAGTGTCATGGCGTGGGCATGTATGGCTGCCAGTGGAACTGGTTCTCTTGTATTTATTGATGATGTGACTGCTGACAAAAGCAGTAAGATGAATTCTGAAGTGTTTCAGGCAATATTATCTGCTCATATTCAGCCAAATGCCTCAGAACTCATTGGACGGCGCTTCACAGTGCAGATGGACAATGACCCAAAGCATACTGCAAAAGCAACCAAAGACTTTTTGAAGGGAAAGAAGTGGACTGTTTTGCAATGACCAAGTCAATCACCTGACCTGAATCCGACTGAGCATGCATTTCACTTGCTGAAGACAAAACTGAAGGTAAAATGCCCCAGGAACAAGCAGGAACTGAAGACTGTTGCAGTAGAGGCCTGGTAGAGCATCACCAGGGATGAAACCCAACGTCTGGTGATGTCTGTGTGTTCCAGACTTCAGGCTGTAATTGACTGCAAAGGATTTGCAACCAAGTACTGAAATGTATAAGTTTGATTTATGGTTCTTATTCTGTCCCATTACTTTTGGTCCCTTAACAAGTGGGAGGCACATATGCAAACTGTTGTAATTCCTACACCGTTCACCTGATTTGGATGTAAATACCCTCAAATTAAAGCTGACATTCCGCAGTTAAAGCACATCTTGTTCGTTTCATTTGATATCCATTGTGGTGGTGAATAGAGCCAAAAATGTTAGCATTGTGTCTATGTCCCAATATTTATGGACCTGACTGTATATGTATAGAAATATATGGTTAAATGTTGGTGAAATGATTGACTTTAAGGAAGGGACCCCTCCTGGTCCCTGTGAGGGTGTTAACAGATTAGAATGCAGTCCTGTTATCCTTTAATGATGTTTGGGAGAGGTTCACTGATTCCAATCTTGGACTCCAACAGTAGCTTCAACTCGGACAAACATCCGGAAGTGATTAACTTCTTCTTGAAAATCCTTTCCACTCTTCATAGGAAATAACATGACATAATCCAAAAGAGAACAGGGAGAATTTAGCTGGGTTTCTACAGAATATTTCATATAGCTTGACTGTGCTGAGGTGTGTTTTGTCTGACAGCAGAACTGCAGGGCAGCTCACACTAATGGTTGTTCGTACGTAGCCTGCTAAATAAGCCTGTAATAGTGTTGTGGGCGTGCATCGGCATGAGTCACAATAGCAAAGCGGAGCCTTATTACTAACAGATGAGTTTCCAAGCTGCTGCTTGGTTACAGTTTCCTCATTTTGCTGAGCAGTAAAAGACGCAGGCAGGCAGCCAAACAAACACAGAGTCTTTCTGATTTGGAGAATAAAATTCTAATCTCCTTTTGAGGTGTTCCTCAGATATTCTGCCGTGTTCAGGCGAAGGTGGAGCTAAAATAGCTGTTGCCAGGGCGACAGATCGGCTTAGTGCGCTGAGCCGGCTGCTAGTGATTGGCTGCCTGACTGCTTCAGAAAGACCCTGGTGTTGGGCTGATGCCTGTGTCGGTGTGCCGCCATCTGTCATTCACTGCAGCGCAGGAAGTGCCCAAAGCCAAGCACGTCAACACGGGCCTCTACTTACACTCTGCCACTTTACACAACATGATTGCTTTACATTTTCAGAAAAAAAACACTGTTATAGTGTTTTCCCAAAGCTCCATTTTATGTATCACAGCAGCCAGACGTTCTAGTTACCATTTAAAAGGGTTCTCAGAGCATTTCTCAAGGTCTTTTTCACTCATTTGTGAAATTCTGTTCAAATGTGTTTAATCTTTTAGTGAAACTGCCTATAGTTTATGCTTTAGAAATGAAGGAAAACTTACTGCAGCAGATGAATATTATTTCAAAGTAATCTTGTCTAGAAATTGGGGAAAATCCAGACCACTGAGCCTGAAGAATAGATAATAACTAATAACTTTTTGGGAATCATCTTTATTAAAGGCGAGATTGCATTTTCTGTTCGCCAAACCTTGTTATGCATGGCAGTTTTTTATAAATATAACTTAGGAAAAGGAAAGAAACTGCTTTTATGAGAGTTTAAAGGTCCAATATTTGCTCATTGTGGACTCTTCATTATTTTTCTTATTTACTGAACTAGTGGCCCTGTTTCATGTCCCCATTATTGGTAAAAAAGTTTTAAACAATTCAGATTTCACTTTAAGATCTATAAAAACGAACAGACAAAAACAAGCTTCAAGATACTTTTAAACCAGCCGTCATTTCATCGAAGGAAAAGGAGTCATCTCACAATCCAAATGTTGTGGGTTCATCTCTAGGTGCCTATGGGCAAGGCACTGAACACCAAGGTGCAAAATGATCTGTTTATTGATGAATATGAATGCTATTGCGTTAATGTGGCTGTAGTATGAAGTCCTTTCAGTGGTCAGTCTGAGTAGAAAATATCAACTTTAAATCCATTCACATTTTTTGGGGTACACTCCATAGCAGATAGAGGTTGGAGTCTCACAAGTATAAACCTGAGTGGCTTTGCTGTACTCTGTTTAGCCTTCCTGTTATCTGCTTAAAGTCTTGGCCTCTGGCCCTCTCTTGTAGCCTAAATTATTCTCAGATATGTCCCAATCAGAGAAAACACAAGATTCCTTTTGAATAGCTTCTTTTCTATCTGACTGATACTGAAAATGGCCAGCTTTGTGTTGTCGATCAGCTGCTCCGATTCTGTGCATCATCTGATTTCTTACCACCAATTTCCATAGAACAGATTTTACATCGAGTCAGTGTTTAGAGGTTACAGTATTCTCAAGTTTAATTGTTTCACCAAGTTGCTTTACAGTAATTGGCTTGTGTTTTGTTCTACATATTCAATCATTTTCTCTTATTTGCAATTTGACAGCTTCCACTCATTTTTTGTCATGTTGTGTGAAAATACAATATTGCAAATAATAAATAGTCTTTTTTTCATTTTGAGCATTTATTTGGTTAATTATGTATATATTATAAAAATGTTACACGTTACAACTGTCCCTGGGCACTGGGACAGTTGGGACAGTGGAATAACTGCATTTAAATGAATGTTGCAACCTTTACATAAATACATGTATTCAGTAGTTGGCACGTTTATGATATAGCAGATAGGCCATTCCAGTGTAAATGAGTTTTGATTTAATTGGATAAATCTCAAAAAGTGTTCCAACCATCCCTGGTCTCCCCTAGGTGACGAACGCCTAGCCGACTGTATATCTCCAGGCGCTAAGCAGTCTAAACCAACGGGTGAATACGGTGTACAGTAAGCCTACATCACATCTCTGTCACAGTAGGCCTCATACTCAGTGCTTGCAGTCTGATGTTATATTGATAACTAACAGATGGTTTCACATGTTACACAAATGACACATTTTCCTGACACAGTGGCTAGCTTAGCGTGGTGGTTGGCTGATTTAGGCTCGGTTACATATGGGACAAACCGAGCGGCTACTTGGCAGAGATGAACCAGCTTGGTATCTGATGCTTTCTGGGAAATGATGTAGCAGTGGATTAATGTCAGATTTACCTGGATGGAAGCAGGTGGGGCTGTGTGTGTAGTCTGTAGCTACAGGCGCGTAATGCTGCTTTAATGTGCTGCTTCACAGTTGTTCACATGATGGAAACATCGCATGTGTTTTTAGTGTGTGTGTGTGTGTGTGTATAGGGTCAACGATCATGTCAAAGTGGTGAGTCCCATACAGAAGGACTGTAGTGTATATGAAAATAATTTTAACAAAAATAATTTGACAAGAGGACACTTTGTCAGTCCGAAGACAAGAGGCAGGTGCTCGAGCACCGCCTCAGCTCGGTCTGTGCACGACATTACTTTCCAGATTCACTCTCCACAAAACTGATGCTTGGATAATAAAAGTTTGTTCCTGTTAGAATTTAAAGATTGGAAGTGTCATTTATGATTTTTTTTTTATCCATCTTCATCATTAATTAGCAGCATCTGAGCACAGACTCCATCAGTATCCACTAACAGCTACAGATACACACTTTTTCTCAGTGTGGATCAGAAAATAAACGTAGACATTTACAGCAGCTTCATCTGCTGAATTAAACATTTTGAATCTTTTCTGATCATTTAATGCAGAGAGGATTCAACAGGTTTAACCTGTGGCAGTAAAAAAAATGCAATATAAGATGCAATCATAAATCTTTAATCTTTTCTTTATTTGCAGCCATCTGCCTTTAACTCCTGACTCTTTGTTGTGATTGGTCGTTCTATTTCAGCTCTGTTTTAGATAAATCTAGAATCAGTAACCATGGCTTGATTTACTGAGGTAAAACCTTTAGTTTGAGAATCATAGTTTTCTATGAGATACTACAAAATACTCTCACAAATGTGGGCCATTGATTGCAAACAAGATTTGTTCATTTGCACACCCAAAAAAGTGATTTTCCTAGCAAATTTATTAAAGCCCATATTGCAAAAATGATTATACCCCAAATATAGTCCTAGGAGAAAAGCCACACTTAAGACTACAACATTCTAATTAACAGGCATTCAACCACAGGTGAGTCTAATGATTCATTTAAAAGGGTGTCCAGCAGACAGGTGACAATAAAAGGGCATTACTTTACAAAGAAAAGCCCTTCCTATTTCATGCTGTCAGTATCGGCTCCCCATGGAAGAGAAATGTCACAGAATCTGAGAAAATAAATCATTTCTTTACACAAAAATGGTGAGGACTAACTACAAGAAGATCAGCAAAGCTTTACATATTAGTCAAAATACAGTAGCACAAGTGATCCAAACATGTAAGAAAGAGGGAAGTGCATCCATCTTACAGAGACGTCCAGACCGTCCACAGAAGTTAACATCTCAACAGGAGCGTCTTCTGATGAGAAGGGTTGAAGAAAATCACCATGCAAGTTCACTGCAGTTAGCTAAAGCATTAGAAAGCCAAACTGGAGTGACTGTTTCCTATGACACCATAGGGCGCACACTGCAGAGGAATGGCATGCTGGGTATTGTCCATGAAGGAAGCCTCTCCTAAAGCCAATGCACAAAAAACCACGCCTAGAATTTGCTAGGGCCCATGCTGAAAAAAATGAAGACTACTGGGACTCTATACTCTGGAGGGATGAGACCAAGATCACTGTTTTTGGAACTAATGGTTCAAAGATAGATGTTACAATATGTCGCCAACTTGTTCATTCCATCCCTGTAGAAGACTTGGTGTTGTCCTTAAAAATCACAGTCCTAATACAAAATATCAGATGTAGTAGTTTTTGTTGAGGGGTGTATTCATTTTTGCTTCAATAATTTGAGGAAAACTGAAGATTTTGTGATCTAAGTTAGAATATTAACCTTAATTTCATGTTATGGAGTTAAATAAGTGTCCAGTAAAACTCAGCCTTATGAAAAGTCTGGAAATTGTTCTTTTGTTCATTGAGCTCCTGCTTAAATTCATACTTTTTAAAGCTGGTGTTCTCATAATTCTGAGCACTGTATGAAGACAGCAGAAAGCCGCCTGGGTTGTGTTGTTGACTTTACAGCAATCCCTCAGACTGAGCAAACCTTTAGCGACAGTGGAGAGGAAAAATTCCCCTTTAACAGGAAGAAACCTCCACCAGAACCAGAACCTGGCTCAGTACAAGCGGTTCTTCTGCCACGACCGTCTGGGGGTCTGAGAAGACAGAGAAGAGACACAGAAAGAACAAAAGAGCTGATGTAAGAGAGCTTTCTATATTAAAGAAAGAAAAAAGTTGACAGCAGGACATGGAGCATCATCTGAGGCGATGCTCCCATCCAGCAGGGGGCGTTGAGGCTGAGCAAGATACCAGACCAGGTGGAGTTTCTATTGAGAGAAAAACACAAAGGAAGCTGTCTATATGTTTAACCTGTTCGTGTTTTTTTTACATCCCGTTGCTAGGCTACCTTACATACTTCCGTGTCCATTCTGCCTTTTTTGTAACATCCATTCTATGTACATATATTATACTTGATTTGAAATCGGAGATTCTTGAGATTTTTAATGATGTCTGCCAATGAAAGATACAATCATAACTGAAGACACATTCAACATTTTTATCAAACCACCCAGAAAGAAAAATAATTTGTAATTCCATGCTCAGAGGCACATATCATTGACAGAGCTGAACCATCCCCAACAAAAATTAGCCTTTGATGTCCACAGCGGTCCAATTATTATCCACCAATAAAACAAGTTGTCCAAAACAAATCTTATGTCCACAATCCAACGTAATATGCGGCTTAGAACCTCTGTAATTTCCTTCCTTTTACGTATTTCTAACTTAGATTTTATCATAATTATTGTTAGCATTCACATATTAACCTAAAAATCACAGAGCATCCTTCTTCTTACTAACGAACGTGACAGGGATCAAATTTAATCTGCTTCAGGGTCAGACTGTCAAGGAAAACAAGGTTTATGTGTTTTTATACAGTGTATGTAAATGTCAGGTATCAGTTGTAGGTAGGAAAACAAAGTGTACCAGAAGAGACATTAGAACCAGATAATAAAGCCATTTTTACAGATTAGATAGCTGTGAAGACCAAGAAATGGAAAATGTTTTACAGATGAACAGCAACCACTTTGTCATGTTTCCAGGTACAACGTCTATAATTACTTAAATGAAAGAAAGAAAACATCAGTTTATTGATCTGAAAAACGAAAATAACTTTTTTATACTGCTGTTGTTTGTAAAAAGCAGGTTGAAAGCCTCAATCATGCTACACTACTACAGAATCCATGAGAGCGATAGATCCCATTGTGTGCTGGGATATCTGTAATACAAGATGTCAGAGCTTATATTACATAGCTAACAAATATCTGTCGTGTGATTGTGATGGTGTGTTTAGTAGAACGAGACGGTTGGAGATCAGCAGAGTTTATTTACTCAGTCAGCCGGATCGTTTGTCTCCGTAAACACCTGCTGCTGTCAGGGTAGCCATGATGGTGACAGGGCTCTGATGTGACATCCATTACTGACGCCGTGAGTGCACTCATTAGCGCCAGGTCACCTTAGAAACGTTATTGATCATCTGTCAGACAACCGCAACATTGGCCACAGATAAAGGAGGAGGGCTTTGGGTCAATAGGCGATGTGTCACATCTACCTCCTAAAATCAGAAACCAACCGGAGTTTGAAAAAAACCCAACCTGTGTCTGTGTTGGTTTGATCCAATTTCATGTTTGACTTCGTCAAATGTCTAAGAATCAATTTAATGTTGACCTGTCCATTATATTTTAAAATATGCCCAATTTCTGAAATGTTCCTGATATGGGAGAATTCCATAGAGATGTAGGTAAGGATAAGGTTGATTCAGTCTCCGATGGAGCTTTAACATTTATTTCGATGGTACAGGAAGCCCTGTTGGGCCAATGATCTCTCCCTCTAACACTGTGTCTCCCTGCCTGCTTGTGTCTGTGTGTTATATCAGCGCTACGCTAGCCAAAAAAACTCAGAGGAGTCCTTCGCTTACATCCGCCTAGCTACAAGGTCCATGATTCTCCAGCATCGTAAAATTTTCCCTGGCTGTCTTTACTATCAATTGCTAATCACTAATAAGAACTAATCTGGAAATAATTTTCCTGCTACAGTTCCAAATAAATTTAGGTAGAAAATGTTTTACCAAACAGTTTTTAAAGTTTATAGGTTTTCTCATCAACACTATTCTGCCTTTAAATCACTGTATGCCGCTTATATTTTGCACGGATGATAAATCCTAAGGAAGAAAAAAAGACGTGGGTTTCAGGTTAACCCTTAAACTTTATTGTTATTTTTACCCCAGTATAAAAAAAAAGAATGTGCTAAGGGAAGTTAGGGAAAAACCAACTTTGACAAATTGGCAAATTTGAAGATAATTTTGAATTATAGCTGCAGATATTAATAATTTTGTTAAATATTACCAATTTAAGGCACCATCCTGGATGGACAGGAAAGAATATTAGCAAAAGAGTTCAGTGTCAGTCATTGTTTATGACTACCTGCCTGATAAGGCTGAAGTCATAAAACAATAGATGAAGGAATAAGTTTGACATTCTTTGAACAGCAAGTTATTAAACATGTTTATGGAATAACAACAACTACTTTCCAATATATAAGAGTTTATTAACAATAGAATTCAACCTTCCAGTTAAAATGATGCATAATTGTTTTGAAATGACTTTTTCTCATAAAGTGCCTTCAGATGACATCATTTGTGAGTCAACGCTATATAAATAAACTGAATTGAATTTCACTAAAAAATTACTTTAATAAACAAACTCATTACTTAATAAAACACAAAACTAACCAAGCAGTAAAAGATGAATAAACATTAAAACTATCAGGAATAAAACTTTTAAAATATACTAATATGCAAAGAAGTAGAGACAATAACAAGTAAATTGATAGTGATGTCACAGTCAAGTCTGAATATTTATGTGATTATGATTAATTTAATACTAATTAGCAATTTGTGTTTTGAAACAAATTCACAATGCAGAGTAGGAGTGAAAACAAAATATGATTTGGAGGAAGTAAT
>JAPXFQ010001363.1:0-30000 GCA_028564705.1 Apricaphanius iberus | reverse complement strand
TGACACTTCCAGATCATTCGTCTACTTGGAATCCATATATGAAGACATAAGGGATGACTGACTGCTCCATGGAGGGCTGGAGAAGATGCTTTATCAAACTTTAAAAAGAACCTGCCTTGGCAGTGTGATATGTTTTCATACGGATATTAAAAATAACATGTTTGACATTTTTCTAGCTGGCTCCAGAGACCAAGGCGGTGATCCATTGGATCATGGACATCCCCTTCGTCCTGTCAGCTAACCTGCATGGAGGAGATGTTGTGGCCAACTATCCCTACGATGAGACCCGCAGTGGTGAATACACATACACACATGAATCTTAGACACATATGTTTTTTGTTAATTGAATTGTTTTGTGGTTGTCATTAATTCCCTAAAAAATATTTGAACTATAATTAAAACCCCAGAGAATTGATTTGTTTGTTCTTTCCTCATAAAGCTAAGTGAAACCAGAAGGAACATTTTTCATTTGACTCCTGCCTCTGTGTCATTAAATCAGAGCAAACAAACTGCTGGTTCATTATCTGGAACAGATGCAGGTGTTCTGCTAACACTTTCTCCCAACGGTAAACATTTTGTGGTTGCTTGTTTCTTCCCATATCTGTCCTTGAAAGGATCCACCCATGAGTACAGCGCCAGCCCAGATGATGTGATGTTCAAGTCTTTGGCCAGAGCTTATTCCATGTACAACCCCGTCATGTCCGACCCACACCGACCTCCCTGCCGCAAGAACGACGATGACTCCAGCTTCAAGGACGGCATCACTAACGGTGGGGCCTGGTACAGCGTGCCTGGAGGTGAGACTTCTTCTCAGTCAGAGCCAGACTGTTGGATGCAGCGACAACTAGTGGCTGAAATAGCATATTACAACCAGTTTTTTTTTTACATGTGGGCTCTCCTTACTAGAGAAATCATGTCTCTACTCCGCTGTCCTACAGAGGTAAAGGGAGGCTTTATGGAGCTCAGCGGCCAAACGGCGTATCAGTTTGAGCTGTTGGCTCACACAGCCTGAAACAAGAGCTGCTGCAGAAGGAGACAGGATGGGCCCAGCCTCTGAGTGGCAACGAGGCTGGACCCCTCCTCAGCTAACCCTAACCCATCCGTAGCTCTCCAGCCGTAAATCCAGTCTGTTGCTCTAACTACTCCCATTTTTTTCGGTTTAAACCACCTCGCCGTTGTGCTCCTCCATAGTGCGATATATGGATAAAACAGGACAAGAAAATGATACAGATAGATTTTTTATAGAATTTTATAATACATAACTATGAAAACATATTTTCTTTTGAACGGATGAAGATAGGTAAATAAAATAAAAATTCCAATAATATAAAAAATAATGAATAGCATCACCGTACATGTCTGTAGAAGTAAAATATTGACTTTAGCAATGTGTGGGCGCACCGTGGGCATGATTTAACAATCCGTGAAAAAAGATGTACCGCTCTCAGCCAATCACAAAATTCAGATGCAGTACCACACATGACCATAAGCGGCAGCACTAAGACGTTTTTAGCCCAAAAAATGTCGAATTTAACAAGTTTACACGAAAATTTCAAAAAAATTCCATGAAACTGAAATATTGTATTGGTAAAGAGCCATTTATACAGTTTAAAAGCAAAAAAAAATATTTTGGGTTTAGTTCAATATTAAACTAGGATGAAGCTGCTGTCCCAACCGGCTTTTATAGTTATTAAGTAGATTCGTGTACAGGGGCCCAGAGCTGGGCAGAACTCGAACTCTTCTGCATCCTGTCATTGCTAGCATCCTAGCTAACCTAAAGTAAATGCAGTATCCCTCTTCACTCCCTCTGATGCTTTCTTAATGGGAAAAAGGAACTGGGTCAGAGGTCACCGTGTTAAATCTGCTCCTCACTGGTGTCTGTTTAAACACTGATCATCTTCTACATGACATTTTCCCTAGATTACTAACATGTACTTAATCAATTATTTCACACTACCTTGAAATAGTTCCATGACCCTGGGCTAAAGCTTGTAAAGCTGAACACATTTCTATTTTATTACAAAGTTTATGAAACATGGAGTTTGGATGTCTGGATGAATTTAATGTTTAGAAAGAAGCTAGAGAATTCAATTCAATTCACTTTTATTTCTATAGCACCAATTCACAACAAAAGTCATCTCAAGGTACTTTACAACAAAATTCATTTCAATCCAATTATACAAACATTTCAGTCAGTTAAAAGTTTGCTATGTAAGGAATCCCAGCAGATTGTGCTGAGTCATCGATGTGAGGTTGTGCCTGGATCATGCAGACTCCAACCACAGCAATTCCTCAGCAATCCCTCATACTGAGCAAGCATGTAGCAACAGTGGAGAGGAAAAACTCCTCTTTAACAGGAAGAAACCTCCAGCAGAACCAGAACCCTGGCTCAGTACACGCGGTCATCTGCCACGACCGTCTGGGGGTCTGAGAAGACAGAGAAGAGACAGCATGGAGGATGCTCTGTGACTTTGAGAATCATCTGGCCTCATGGACTAAAAACCTCCACCCTGTTATCACTTCCTCCTCCGCTTGCAGCGGATTGTTCCTGTTTCTGCAGCATAAGCTTTACATGACTATATACGATTAGTTAATGCTTGGTTATCGAATGCCCTATTTTATATACATACATCATTCCACAGGAGAGGAGCCTGATAACTAAAAGATCTGCCTCCTATTCTACTTTTAGAAATCCTAGGAACTACCAGTAGACCTGCATTCTGAGAACAAAGTGCTCTGATAGGAACATATGGAACCATCAGATCTCTGATGTACGATGGAGCTGATTATTAAGAGCTTTATACGTAAGGAGGAGGATCTTAAACTCTATTCTGGATTTAACAGGGAGCCAATGGAGAGAAGCCAAAACAGGAAATATGTGATCTCTCTTTTTAATATTCATCAGAACTCTTGCTGCAGCATTTTGGATCAACTGAAGACTTTTAATTGCATTTTGTGGACTTCCTGATAATAAGGAATTACAGTAGTCCAGCCTTGAAGTAACAAATGTATGGACTAGTTTCTCTGCATCACTTCAGAATAGAAACACATCCACTGTTTTACCTGTTAGCTGTTAGAGTATTTTAAATGCACTCTTAAACTGAATCAAAATGTGGTTCAACAAAACATAGATGCACCTCAATAAACAATATTATTAAGGGGGGGCATATCTTCAGCAATCAGGACGAAAGGCTGGGTCCACCCCAGACAGGCCACCAGTCCATCGCACACAGGACAAACAACCATGCACACACACATTCATATCTGAGGCCACTTTAAATAGGCCAATGAACCTAACAGTCATGTTTTGTCTTTTTGGCTTTTGGAGGAAGCCAGAGAACCTAGAGGGAACATAACATGCAAACTCCATGCAGAAAGAGTCCAGGCTGGGACCAACTGTGCCACTGTGCAGCATAAGTGAAATTAAATAGATTCATTCCTCCCAGGAGGTTTTACATTTTTGCTTCTCACAGATTTGTTTGTTCTTCAACTATATTGCACAGGTTCACAATATTTCTTTCCCCAAGATATATTTAAAATGAATTATGATGGTTTCATTTTTTGAGCCACATGTAACTTGCATCTTTTAGGATTTTAGTTCTCTTCACTTGTAAAGTCAGTTTTTTGATCTTACAGTTCAGTTTTCTGCCCTTCTGCATGCAGGGATGCAGGATTTCAATTATCTGAGCAGCAACTGCTTTGAGATCACTCTGGAGCTTAGCTGTGACAAGTTTCCCCATGAAGACATGCTGAAGAACTACTGGGAGCAGAACCGTGACTCCCTCGTCAGCTACATCGAGCAGGTTGGCAGAAATCCTGAATATTGTCGTCTTTGTTGTATATGATGCATCTGAATCTAAAATATTCATTCTGAAGTTGTTTTGTCAGTAAATTATCTGCATGCTCAATAACTCTATATAAAAAAACCCTCTCTGTAGTTTTAGAGTATAAAGTAATTTAAAATCTCTTGAGCTCATCTTATTCTTTTTATTTAATCATGTGATGATATTTGCCATCAACTGTTAGCAGAAAGATTCTCTGCTGAGCTGTTGAATCGAACCACTTGTTTGTGCGTTTGGTTCAGGTTCATCGTGGTGTTAAGGGCTTCGTTCGTGATCTGCAGGGAAACTCAATCTCCAACGCCACCATCTCTGTGGAGGGAATCGACCATGACATCACCACAGGTAATAACCCTCAGGAAGGGAATAAAATCTGGTGCACAGTGGTAAAAAATATAGTTAGATAAACCAATGACCCCATCTTGTGGCCAAAATGTGTACATCATTCAGTGTATAGGTAACATTTGTTGCCTATACAACATTAAGATAGTTGCTAATTTCACACTAGTTTACTTATTTAGAGTTTGTCTCATCCAGCCTCCATACTTCATAGGACCTCTAGCTGGTGCAGTTACAGCTCAAGGCCTTTTGTCTTCTGGCTATGTCTACCAGCTTTGCACATCTCCAGACTAAATTTCTCTCAATTCATCTTTGTAATTAACCTTTAGCTCGAATTGGACCGAGAACATTTCTAAACATGAATGTTTTTGCTCAAAATCTCAGAAGTTGGTCCAGGCCATTCTAACATATGAATGACCTAAACTTTCTAATTAATTCTAACAGTCTCAGATCCTTTATAGCACTAACAGTTTTCTCACCAGATTGCCCTGATTTTGGATTACAGCATGATGCTGCCACCACCATTTTTGTGCCAGACACAGTATGTACATTTTAGACTGGAGCCCTCTCCCAAATGTTTGCTGTGTCATCTGAACAGCTTTAAGCACACACATATATATATATATATATATATAAATACATACACACACATACATATATAACATATGCATGCATATACATTTAAAAACTTGTGCTTTTTATCAAAGGGAAAACTTGTTCCTCCATAGTCTATACCCAACCACTACCCTTCTCAGATATAAGCTGTAGTAGTAGTTACTTTTTTCCCTTTTCATTTTTCCCCTTTTCTCCTTTCTTCGACTTTCTTCTCTTCTTCTTTCTTCTATGTACAACATTATGAAGGGTCATCTACACTATAACTACAATAAATATTTTTTGATTTTACTGTAAACTTTTTAGTAGATAGACCCAAGTATATTTGCATATATAATAATCCTTATGATTAATCTGTTGCTCATTAAAAAAACTTACTGGTAAGATAAAACATACTTTGTGCAGTTATAAACAGTATCATAATTCCTATAAAATTTGTATTTATTTATTTATTTATTTATTTATTCATTCATTATTGAACAGTTTTTGATGTAAATAGGAGAACATTTATATAAGCTTTAAATATGAAAACACTTCTTTGCATACAAATAATCATGCAAATCTTCTTAAACTACTGTATAAAGCTAACACTGACACACCATGTAGTCCCACTATTTTCTCTTTCCAGCTCAGATAGATTCATTTGCTGATGTTACAAATGTTAAAACCGACTACAGCTGTTGTGTTGTATATGTAACTGTTCCCCACAAAAATGTATCTAAAACATAAATGTGACCGCTATTTATCATTCAAACATTTGTTCAGTTTGACTTTACATACTGCAGTTAAAGAAGTTTATATATAGACAGAAATAGACACAAACCATTTTTTTTGCTCACTGTCTAAAGTTAAATCAGAACAAAAGTTTCTTGTTTGAGGTCATTTAGAATTACTAAAATTATTTCTAAATGTCATATAATGACAGACCAAATATGTCAGGGTTCTCCGAAATGTTTACAGTAAAATCAAGAACTATTTATAGATGGCCTTTTAACATGCTGTAAAGAGTTTGTCGTCACCGCTCAGAAATAAATTCCTGAAAGTCACCTATCCTATATAGACCTATATAGATCCTATAAATGCCTATCCTATATAGGCAATAGAATGTATTTGACTTCATATTTCTCCAACAAATTAACAGTAACATTATATTAATTCTGGAAATATTATATAAAAGTAGTAGGTTGGTCATAAATAACCATTTTTATGGTTAAAGCCTCTCACTTCTTTATCATTTCATTGTTTTCGTTTGCAAGGCTGCATCAACTCCTGGTGAATTCTCTATTACCGCAATGCACTGTGTATGTGCGAAGTTAATCTTTATAAGAGCGCTAATGTAGGCAGGCTTCACTGCCTATTTCCATTTATCGGCTCCCTTGACCTCTGTCCTGAGTGGGGAATTCAACATGAGACACGGACAGGTGCTTGTTACCTGTTGTCCAAAACTTAAGACGAGATGCTCGGTTCTGAGGTGCTACTTGGGGGAATAAATAAATAAATAAATGTAGAGAAAGATAAATGTGAAATCAAATAATTCAGTACCTGTGTAAGTAAACAAATACATAAATGAGCTAATAAATATATAAAATGGAAATAAATGAATAAATGTGGAAATAAACATTTCAATAAATAAATGTGGACATAAAAATTTTTAAATAAATAAATGTAAAAAATATATAACTAAATATATGTGGGAATATCAATTAAATGACTGTGTAAATAAATAAATGAATAAATATAGAAATAAACATAGTAATAAATAAATGTTTGAATAAATAATTGTATAAATAAATAAATAGATACGAAAATAAAATAAAATGTCAAATAAGTAAATAAATTTGGAATATGTTACTAGTTCTAATATATATTCCCACATTTATTTACTTAGTTATTTATTAATTTATTTTCTATTGTATTGAACCATATATTTATTCATTACCATATTTCTTTATTTCTATATTTCTTTATTTATTTTACAATTTGTTTATTTATTTGTTCCCACGTTCATTTAGTCCCAAATTAATTAATTTTTAAAAATATTTATACATTTATTTACATATGACTCTTCTCACCCTGGACACCGACTATTCTCCCTCCTCCCCTCAGGCAGGAGGCTACGGTCCATCCAGACCCACACCTCCCGCCACCTGAACAGTTTCTTCCCCTCCGCCATCAGACTCATGAACAATAACAAGACCCGATAGTTCAGTTAAAGACCCATGTAGGATAGAACCATCTGCACTACGTAACTTTATTTTACTGCACTGTGTGGTCTGATCACACTTAGATCTGCTGCTGTCATTCACCTGCACATCTGTGAATGGAACCCTGCTGCTGTTCTTATGTTAAAAAGGATGTTTATCTTTTCATAGTTCTTTTATATACATACAGATTATAATATTTATAAAGACTTTAGCCTTATGGCTCATTCTTTTTATTTTTATTTTATTTTATTTTTACTTATGTTAAATGTTTTATGTGCACAACTGTACCGGAAAAAATTCCTAGTTTGTGAACTTGTTCTCAAACAATGGCAATAAAACCGATTCTGATTCTGATTCTGATATGTATTTCCTCACGTCAATTTTGGCAGAGATGGTCCTCCATACAGTTGGAGAATCACCCAGTTTATATGATGCCATTGATCATTTTAATAATCCTTCCTTTCCATCGGACGCGTAAGCGGCACGTAATGTCAGTGAAGTGTAATTTAGTGTAATTTAAAGTCAGTGGGACCGTTTCCACAGGGCATGAAACAGCGTGAACTGGAGATGTCCCAGAAGTTTTGTGTCTCGGCTATCTCCTAAATTCATGCAGTTCTATTTTTGACACGCTACCCTTCTACAACGTGTCAAGCTCAGTAGTTTAGATTGGACCAGACAGAAAATCCGCTGTTTGTGACAAGTAAAATATCAGGAAGTTTCCAAATAAAGGACATGTACATTTTTAAATGTTTACTACAAATAAAACCAAAAAAAACTCATTAGCTGTGACACCAGGGTTAAAGTCAGTCGGTATGTGGGTCTAAGTTGGATTTTATCAGGAGGCGTGAGGAGTAGTTAAGCCTTGGTGTGGAAGAATCATCCAGTTTATCTGATACCATTGATCAATTTTACCAGGACAACATGAAAAAAGGTCAAGGCATCGACTGAAATGTCTGCAGTTCTGGGAGTCGATGAGTTTATGATACTTATTAACATAGAATTATGTTTTCCCCCCGTACGCCACCCTTTAAGTTATGCAATTGTAATTATCCTGTGATTTTGTGAAGTACCAGAACCAGCTGAGTGGAACGTTTTTCCGAGTGATACGCATCTAAAACGCTCCCAGAAGGGAAGGGATGCACAGCTGATGTTTGCCAGTAAAACATGTCTATTAGGTCACGCGCCGCTTCAGTGTCCAGTGGAAGTAGTAAATTCTCCCACCTGAGCCAGGGATCTCTGCAGATCCTCCAGTTACCATGGTCCTCTTGGCTGCTTTTCTGATTAAAGCGCTGCTGTTAGTGCCGGTGGACGTCCATGCCTGCTAGGTCTGCATGTGGTCCATCCTCTCTCCATAGCCAGATGATGTATTGAACAGAGCTCTGAGAGACGTTGTAGAACCTAACCGTGCTTTAAGTTTCTCCTCAACATTCTGTCTGCTGGGTTCCATGATCTTTGTGATGCTGGATATTCTCTAATGTTCTATAACAAATCATTGTGGCCAAAGCAGAACAGCTGGGTTTATCCTGATGTTACATTAAACAAAAGTTGACTCTTTTTTTTTACCTTACAGACAACTTCAGAAGTTTGTTCTGGATTATATGTAGGAGTTTTAAAGTAAAGGGGCTGATTAAAACTGTGCACTACACTTCAATTTCAATTACGCACTACTTTGTGTTCGCCTACCATATACAATCCCAGTTAAATAAAGTGTGATAAGACAAAATATGAACAGCATGATAGAGATAGGAGTACTTTTAAACGCACTATGTGACAGTGTTTATATCACCAGGGCAAAACACAGATTGTTATGGATGTCATAGCTCAATATCACACATCTTTCTTCTAGCCAAAGATGGAGATTACTGGCGCCTCCTGGCTCCTGGAAACTACAAAGTGTCTGCCTCTGCCCCAGGATACCTGACCGTCATCAAGAAGGTGGCTGTTCCCTACAGCCCTGCAACTAGGGTAAGACATGCAAAAATGACAACAAACAAAGTACTTTATATCTTTTTTCACAAATTGCACATGCTTTATTTATTAATTAATTTGCTTTTTGGAGGCCTAGCCATACCCAAAAACTCACAAACGTTTTGCAGATGCATCATGTGTGAATTACCTTTTCGTATTTTCAGGTTTCAAAAAAGTCCAAACATAAATGGCTCAGTAGCGCCCCCCGTAAAAAGTCAAAACAGCCTTTGCATTTACCTTAGTTCATCAGACAGGTATGACCTTTGGCACTCTTGTAGAACTTCCCAAGACCTTCCTAAAAGCTTTCAAACGTCATAGTCCCAAATGCGCAAGAAGTCGGCCATATTGGATTGAAAATGACATTTTTACCCTTTTTTACACCATTTACAGCCCCCACGTGTGATCAAACTCCTCCTAGAGATTTTGAGATATCGTTTTGTAATTTGTCAGGATGGTCTTCAGGCATGGGGGATCAAAAGTCATCACCAAAAAAAAAAGTATTTTCTTATATGATGAAGGGGTGGGACCAGGCCTCAAAGTTTGACTAAACACCAGAAACATTAAAGTTCCTATATCTTCTATGCAGAATATCACAGACAGATGAAACTTGCTGTCATCAATGTTTATCAGGTTTCTTACAAATCCCAATGGTCAAATGCTGACATCACTAAAGCTCTGCCCCCTCAGAACAGGAAGTTCAATGTTTAACTGTGAAAGGCTCATATTTTACTCCCTTGACCTACACAGTAAACATGTTAGGGTAACTTTTGCCCGATTCTGAGAGTTTTCGAAAGAGTGTGTGGCTGTGGCAGCATGGGGAAATCTGGTGTCATGCCATGGCAATACATTTGGCTCTAGGTTCCACAAAAGTTAACTTCTTCTATGTAATAGGATAGGATGGCTATTGGTTCAACTTTTAAAAAATATGTATGCAAATCCATGGTGGTTTGTGTTCTAATTCCTCCATAGTGCCCTCTAAAACCCATAAAACAACCAGCCCCAAGCCATTGAAGATCAAAAGATGTTCAAAGGTTTATATCTGCAACAAAGCATGAGGGCATGGCCAAGCCTCAAATATATGGCTACTTTTCATAGAAGTAGATGATGTACTAACTTCCACACAGGACACATGTGTACCAAACTTTCTGTGTCATCACAGACTAGCACTTAAATCATTTATAGGCTCATTTGGACATCACCTAAGCCCCGCCCCCTGAAAAAGAAAGAATAATGTTTTACTTAGAAAGGTCAGTATTTGCCTCCTTTTACCTTATTAACATCTGGATGTGGACAGTGGCTGAAAACATGTTGATGGACTGTCTAGCTCCAGATATTAGAGGAAGTGAGTTTGGCGGCATGGTGAAGCCTCACATCACACCATGGAAATATGTTTGGCTAATTTCCACATATATCATTGATCATGCACTAAATTCAACAACATGGATATTAGTCCAACAACTAACATACAGTCTTGGCACAGTTACTTTGAAATAGTAATCTATTTACTGACTATTGATTACTCCTTCCAAAAGTAACTTATTTACTTTACTGATTATTTTAAAAGTAACTTAGTGAGATTACAAGTGTGATGATTATGAGGAAGTTGGATGCAAATGGAGATACAGATGAGGTTGAGATTTATTGAACAAAAACACAGAGTAAACTTACAAAAGAACCTGAAGGCAGACCAAGGGGGAAAAGATGGAGAATCCAGTGAGGTATGACTGAAAATGAACCGCTTATACCGACGGAGATTGAGGAGTGACACTGAAAGCCTAAAAACCAATTAGAGACAACCAGATAATTGGTAACTAGACAGAGGAGCAGAATGATAGGGAGGACTTGGGAAACAAATGAAGAGAAGACAAGAAAGAGAAGAAATCCTAAGTAGGAACTAACTTAGGAGTAACAAAAGATAGCCAAGAGGGAATCAAAGTGAGAATCTACATAACGCTAATGAACAAGGGAGAGGACAGAAGGGAATAAAAACTGAAAGGAGAAAAAAAGGGGAAATTATCTAATGAGAAATAAAGAACTAATAATAAAGACTGAAAAAGGTAGAGAAACACTAATGAAAGATAAAACATTAGGATGGAAACATCTAGGAGGAGGAAGGGGAAAATATGGAAACAAAGAAGTGTCAAAAATCAAAGCACTAAGGTCCTAACATAAAATATAACCAAACACCAAGAAATAAACTAAAATGAAAATGTAAACTGAATAAGGAAATGAAGTAACTAAAATACAGACACCCAATATCATGACAACATGCTGCTTTATTAGTTACTTTCAACAGCTGCAAGTAACACTCCCCAGTGCCTCAACATAAAGACAATAACCAGGTTTACCAAACGCGATGTGCATTATAACAGTGAGGCCAGAAATATACTTGCTTTTTTACCTCACATTGACACCATCAACAGGCTGCGTCTTGGGCACGTACTTGCTTGCGCACTGCACATACTTCTGGAGAGTTCCACTAGGGGGCAGTTTTCCTACTGCTTTTGCCACTGTTGACCTTGTGTACAAATATATCTTTTTTCTTAATAAAATCACAAAAATAGTAATGCACAGTGGTTTGGACAAGTAATTTTAATTTTATTACAGGGATGAAAATAGTAACACGTTAGATTAGTTGTTACAGAAAAAATGGTCATATTACAGTAGCGCTCTACTAAGTAACACATTTCCAGAATTACTGCTAACAGATATATATGCAAGTATTTTGATACTGATACCTGCACAGCACCTATTTATTAAAACAATCTTCCTCAAGCATAACTTTCAACTTTTTTTTTGAAGTTCATGCAATTCATGACGACCAATAAAAATATTTAAGTCAGGCTCCATTCCCCACAGAAAGTCGGACATTTTGGTCGAAGGCTGCCATTTTGTGGTTTATTAACACTTTGTCATGTGGATTGGATCAGCAGACTCATTGGAAATACAGATGTGGCATTGAGTTTGCGGTACGTGAGTCCCGTGGTCGCATCAAACGCCAGAGCAGCGCTAAGCTGCGAGGGCTGTTCGAGGCTGCTTACAGCTTTAATTCTGATTATGTTTTCTTGCTGTTACTTCACATTCTCCTACAACTTTTAACAGTTTTGCTATGCTTGTCTGTGTTTTTCTACTGTAACTCATTTTTATTTTCTATTTGCATTCATGCTTTAGCAACTATTCAGTACTTTGCGCAACTGTTGCGTTTGAAAGTGGCACACAAATATAAATGGTATCTAACAAAAATTGTCAAAATGAGAGGTTAGTGCCATTATTTAACCTCAGTTAAATACTGCAGAAAGTTTTTAACTCAATTGCTTCATTTACTAGATATACATCATTTGCAGCCTACTGCACTGTCACTGATATGAAAGAGAAATTAGATTTTATTTTGGGTGCAATGTGGAATGAAGGTGTCATGCCAGATATTGCAAATATCAAATAAACTCATGCAAAGCACACACTAGCCTATGGTTGTTTATAGCTCATACAGCTAACATCCTCTCTTTTCAGGCAGGAAGTGAGCGACCCTGAGATCGAGTTCCTGTTTCTTGGTTGTGTTACATGTTATCATTTTGAATTAATCCTATTTGCTTCCATTGTTACAAAACCAAATATGCTTGTCCCTAGTTTTAAATCTACTCAGTTTAAAATGCAAATTATTTATATATTTACTTTTTAATAAAAATAAAAAAACAACAGGGAAATACTGAGGTTTTTATGACATGTTTTTTTCATATGGGGAATATGGCTCACCACTCAGGTTGCCACAGTGTTAGAGTACCATTAGAGCTCATTTGCTTCATTGCTTGTGTAAATCCACTGGGATTGAGATTGAAATATAATTTCACTCTTTTTAACAATATCTGCACTACTTCTGTTCAACATATACAGTGGGACAAGAAAGTATTTAGCAGCCAACAATTGTGCAAGTTGTCCTTAAAAAATGAGAGAGGTCTGTAATTTTCTTTTTAGGTGTATTCCGACTGAGAAACAGAAAGTAAAAAAATCATGGGAATCCCATTGCACGATTTATAAAGAATTAATTTGTATTATGATGCAGATAAAAAGTATATAGCACCTCCAAACAAGAAAGACGGGCCTCTCACAGACCTGTTACTACTTCTTTAAGAGGGCAGACCAAGGGGGAAAAGATCTGTTTAAAAGACACCTGTCCACACCTTCAAACAGTCAGACTCCAATCTCCACCATGGGCAAGACCAGAGAGCTGTACAAGGACACCAGGGACTAGATTGTACACCTGCACAAGACCGGGATGAGACGGTCCACATTAGGCTAGCATCTTGGTGAGAAAAGATCAGCTGTTGGAGAAATTATTAGAAAATGGAATACATCACTGACTATCTTCCTGGATCTGGGGCTCCATGCCAGATCTCACCTGTTGGGGAACACCTGATCTAGAGAACGGTGAGGAAACAGCCCAGAACTATACTGGGAGAACTGGTTAATGACAAGCAGAGAGCTGGGACCACAGTAACAATGATTAATATTAGTAACACACTAATCATGGATTAAAATCCTGCAGCACTTGAAAGGTCCCCTTGCTTAAGACCTTTCTTCTTATTTTTTTTAAGAGGGAGAATTTGGACAATTGCTGGTGCTCAAATACTTTTTTTCCTACAGATTTGATCTGGTTTATGCTACATTGAAAACAAATGAATCCAAACAGCTTAAAATGATTTTTTTTTGGTAGAAATTTGTCTCATCCAGGGAACCATTTATGTAGGAATTGGAACTGGTTGGTTCATTCTGATAATGTAAACTCCTTAACTAAAATAAGGAGCTTTTATCAAGCATCAGTGTCATTCTGTGCAACATTTCTGAACTTTGGGAAGTTGTTAGATGCCACATCTTTTTTTTCCCTCCTTCCTATCATTTGTGTTTCAGGTGGACTTTGAGCTGGAGTCTCTGATGGAGAGGAAGGAGGAGGAGCGGGAGGAGCTGATGGACTGGTGGAAAATGATGTCCGAGACACTGAACTTCTAAACCGTTTCCGACCATCTGCACATCCATGTAAAATATATTCATTCTGTGTGCCCGTCCTTCCCCATAAGAGCATATATTGTTTCACTTTTGTTCCTTTTCCACTAATACCTGCTAAAATCTGTTAATTTTGTTTATGTCTGACTCATAATACCTCTAGATTGTAGAAATGTTGAGTTCAAAGCTGGAAATGAAGAAGGAACTTGCAGTTTATTTCTTGTTCATTTCTGTGGTGTTGTTTATTTCACACAAACGGTTAACATGGCCTATATAAGAGATGACTGAAGTCATGATTAATTATGTATGTAGAAAAGCAATTTTTATCATATTTTTGCTGTCTTGTTTGAAATGTCTCTGTTTCTTGTACAAAAAAAATAATATACATTCATCCATCCTGGAACAACTGTGAGCACACTTGCTGATAATTATTCACCTTCTTTCTGTTTTGTCTTATTAAAAAAATCAACACTATAGTTCGGAGATGATCAGGGACATTGAAACCGCTGTAACTTCAATATAAACGGTCTGTAAAGACAGACTGATGTCCCTGTATGTTATTTATTTTTAGATTTTCTTATTTTAATCTTAAGCACATACCTAAACTAAAGATTGATGTTCCTAATATACTGTATTTATAAACTGCATATCGCAAGAAATGTGTGTTGATTTTGTTACTAAGAAGATAAAATATGGCCAAAAATGCTTAAAATATGTATTTATATGAAAGCCATTCCTTTGCATGTGTACTGCACAGGAAATAGTGTAGAAAATGATACTGCCAAAGGAGTGTGAATATGTATACAGTCGTTTTCAATAAATTTGAATACTATTAAGAGGTTCATTTATTTCTGTACCTCCAACATTCAGAAAAACGGATTGTACTGAAATATTCCCCACAGGCTCTTTTCAAGCTTTTCTGTATGTTAATCATAATTTTGTGCCTACAACCAATGAAAACACGACATTCAAGATAAATATATCTGACCAATAAAAACATTTTTATTAAAGAAATATGGGCTACCTGAGAAGCGTGTTTAATTGATACTTAAAGGTTGTTATTTTCAAAAGGTACTTTTAATCTGAAAATGTGCCTTTATAAAATACATATCCTCATTTATTGAAAACGACTGTATACAAATATATATACACTATATTTGTTTAGAGAGAGATACATAGAGGTGTCCTGCCTTTGGATGCACTTAATCAAGTTCGAGACCAGACTAAAGATTTATTGAATGTCTAATTATAGAAATAGATGAGAAGCGGAAAGAATGACCTGATTAATAAAATTCCCTCTTTATGTTGTCAAGCTACAGTCTCGTGTCTTTTTTTCCCCCCCACCTCATTTTCAGTAAAAAATAACCTAAAAAAAAAAAAGCAACATCAACCACTAAGAGAGCACACCGTAATTATTCACGGAGTCTCTATTATCTTAGGAAGGAGAATACATGGATTTCAAAAAGCTAAAAATTACCAAAACAATTTTGTACGGTAACCCTAAATACATTCCACCTTTTGTAATTCAAAATCAAAATCCAGCTTTCACCTAGAAAGACTCAGAGTTTTGTTGGAGAACATTAATGTATACAGCATCATGAAGTTTGGCTCAAATCTGCAGCAGCATGGCATCCAACTTAAAGAAACTTAAGATTTCCAACAAAAAAACAAAAAAAACAATCTTATCCAGCTTTTTTATGCTATTCGGTGATGAAGCCTCAAAATGCACCACACGCCCCTAGCTGGACGCATGAACATTCGCACCTTCAACCATTTCCAAAGAGAAAGGGTCATTATTCAAAATATGCCATTTTCACATGGGTGAAGCTGGAAATACACAGCTTGAGGGAGGACTCTGACCGGGACCGCTCCGTAGCAGTCGGCTGGCCTCCCTCCTCCTGACATTCTGGGAGCTCTCAATGGACTCTAGTCTCCGAGCTGACCGCATTACACGTGCCGCCTGGGACCGCTGCAGCAGGGGATCGGTATGGGAGAGCTAAAGACTCAGTCGAGTTGTGGCAGAGGAATCCATAAACACCGGCCCCTTGCCTCGTCGGCAGCCCCAGTTTGAGGAGCTGTTGTCACACATAGGTCCAAGCATCGCCTGCTGAGACACCAACAACAATGCTGAGCAGCTGTCCATCTGTCTGATTGGTTGGCACAGCGCGATTTGAAGCCAAAGTTGAGATTTTTAAACTTCAGTGGCAGACGCAATAAAGCTTGTCACGTACAAATGCACAAAATGAAAAAACAAACAATCCAGTCTTCTGATGCATTAAGACGGTTTCAGACACGGCTAATAATATTAGTTTCCTGTGTTTAAACAATCTATTTTAAACCAGACTCTATTTTGAACCGCGTCAATAGCAATCTTTGTTGTTAACTAAACCCACACCTGGATTCGTTTAGCATGTTGCTCATAGATAGCCCATGTGGTCAATAAAAGCAACGCTCATTTATAAAACATTAAACAAAGAAGCTCCTGTCGGATTGAGTAACTCAGATTGCAGTATTTAAAACGACTCTTGGTTGGAAAGGCTAAACGGCCTGTTTGTACACAAACGATAGCAAATGAATCTCACACAAGGTAACAAATCACAGTGAAAAACACAAAACCCTTAAATCTCAGTTATCCTGAACTAATCTTGCCTCCGCCCAGACAGACCATATTGAACGATTAAAGTTCTCGAGGTTTCTCCGTGGTTGGCGAGGGGATGTAGCTCAACACGTTAGCCAGCGGCTAACAATAAGCTACCATGACCTAGCGGATTCATGGTTGTTCAGTAGCTGCAGCGCAGGTAGCTTTTGACTGGGAAATCGGCTTCCTCCTTTCTGGCTTGGCTACACAGCAGTCGACTCCAACCTTTACTGAAACATTACTTTTGGAGGCCTCTAGAACAGTATTCACCTCGTATTGGCCCACGGGGTGAATGAATGCAGATTTGGGCTGGTTGAAGTCCCACTTTATGCGGGGTCGGCTCCCTTTCCCTCTGACAATAGCGTCTATAACTCAGGAAACTTTCGGCAGGCTTTGAGGGTAAAACAATGGATTTGTTTCATCAGTGTTTGCAGTTCACCTGATTGCTCAGCAGTTGTCGTCTTCTTTGGAGTCCTTTCCTTCACCACCAAGGGAAGGATCTAGATGCAGCAGTTTCTCCCATATGTGAGCCATTTTCCTGCTCATGGCAATAGAGATCGATCTGGGCCAGACAGGGCCCGTATAAAGGTTTTATTCTTCTCCTGTGGATCTACAATGCAGATTAGCGCCACCCAATGGCTGTGTGTTACCCAAAACCCACTAGTTTAGTACGCATTGAATGGCATAGGGAAAAATATGTTTATGACCTCTGGTCACTATAGAAACCCCCTAGACCACTCAGGTCCTCCATCTCGAGTTTACTAATCATCCCTAGAATCAGAACCAAACATGGAGAAGCACCTTTCAGTTTCTATGCTCCCCTTATCTGGAACAAACTTCTGATGACTGCAAAGCTACTGAATCATTAAACTCTTTTAAATCAAGGATAAACCCCATCTATTTAGAGCTGCCTTTGCGTAATATTGTAATATACTGTTGTGTGTGTTACTCTAGACTGCAGTTTTTGTTGTTTTCTCTAATGTTGTAATCTAAACTTCTATTAATTGCTTTTTTACTTTCTCTGATGTTCAACTTTTTTACTTTTCCCTATATTGCTGTTTTTACTTTCCATGCTTTTATCATTTGTTTTGTTTGTTTCTCCACCACTAAATCACATAAAGCACCTTGAATTACATTGTCCAAAGTGAGCTATACAAATAAAATTGCTTTGCCTTGCCTATGTAACAAACAAAAAATTATGAAGTAACTCAGAGGTCATAAAATGGTGGAAATGTAATGAAGTTTCAGTACTGGTGATATTAACCTTTGCAAGGAATTTGGATGCATTTAATAATGAAAGCTGCTAAACGTGAGTTTTTGATGTATTTTCTCAATAGATGAAAAGAATATAACTTAAAATCTGTAAACTATACAATAAAATTCTCAAGCCCATTATGATAAACTGTCATCAAAGTTTTAGATAAAGGCTCTGCTACATCATAACTAAAGTTGGAATATCACATTAGAAACACAATATTCTAAAAAACATGATGTAACTTAGGTTTCACCCTATCATTTAACCTTTCTCGTTTAATTTTTCTTATTTTAGGTTTATGCATGTATTACAAGGAATAGAAATATGTAGCTGAAACGGCCAGCTATTTATATGTATGTATTTATTATGCAAGTATATGAAATCCCATAGCATCCATAATTTAAAAAAATATTATAAGATATTTTCTTTAAAATTAACAGGTCAAATAATTTTAGGGGACAAAAATAGCTAATTAAAAAGGCATTTGTTGTTTTTTTGTGTTATATGATTGCATTTTATTTTACATTTAATACACAAATAATGTTTAACTGTTTCATACAGTATTTCTGTTTTGTATTTCCAGCCACAAGGTGGCAGAAAAATATCTGTATCTAAACTGCATCTGTATCTCCCTCAAGAAGAGCAAAGCTTAATTTTGTTAAGCTAGCGAAAGCAAACAGTTCATCACCATCATTTTGAATATGATTTTATGATGGGTCTTGATTTTCTGTATTATTTTATTTTTTTATGTTTTAATGTCCTTGCTTTGTTTTTATGGAGAACTTTATGTTTTTATCTGGGAAAGTTGCCATTTAAATAAATAAGTATAAGTAAAATATTTGCATCCTACAACGCTGAAAAAAGTGTAACATATTATTCATTCAAATGAATAACTGCCATTTAAAATAATATAAAATTATTGATTTAATAGTAAAACTAATTCTTTTTGCATTTAAAAACATCCAGTTTGATTTATACTGAATTAAATATCTGTCCACAGGACCCAAAACGTTTTTGATTTCTCTCCATTTTTTTCCCTTCATGAACTGCAGGTAATAGTTTTAGTCTGAGACAAATTAATTTTACATTCTGCACTCCGGAGTATTGGTTGCATTGAAATACTCCAAGAAAAAGAAGAAAAAGGATTGAGCATGCACATTGCACACTGTGGTCAGAGCCAATGGTGTTGTAGCCATTTAATGCTATGTTATAATATTTCATTTTATTTTGTTTACCGGTTGTTCATATTGGATAGAATCTTTGTTTAGGGCTATTGCCATGTGTTTGTTTGTCCTGTTTCATTTGCTAGTCTATTTTTTATATGTCTTACATTTCATAAAAATCTGTGCTGAAAACATTGCAGCAGATTACAGGTTCAGATACAATACTGAGGGTTAGGGACTGCCCATTTAAAAGGGAGATTCCAGTTGCCATATTGTGATGACCCCATTGATGACCTCACCCGCTGTGGAACAAGTTGTGAGCGGGGTGCATTATGGGTAACCATGTTTTCGGCTGTTTTGCTCTGTTTTGGATGTTTACAGCATTTTGATTGTCTCTTGATTTTGGTCTATGTTATTTCTTTGCTCTGTGTTTTAAATATAATGTGGTTGGCACCATGAGTGAGGAGGTCCTTCAGGAGAATCAGATTGCAGTGCCAGCACCATTGGCAACTGGTTGAATTTTCTCCCGGGGGGGAGGGATATGATGATGGCTAGATATTAGGGTTGTGAAACGATAATTTTTTTAACCTAATTAATTATGGGAGCTGTGAATTAATCCCGACTAATTAACATTCCTAAAAATGATTGAAAAACTACAATTTTTAGAATAAAGGACAAATCCAATTGCCACAGCTCTTTTGTACAGAGATTAGTAGAATTTTGTTCTTAACTCCACAATCATATTCATACATTGACTACATACATTCGTACAATGATATATCGATCTTTTAACCAGTTGCTAAGGCAAACTAACTGGCTAAAATTTTCTGTATGTAAATATGAATGTTTCTTAATCATACTGTATTGGACAACCCAAAGCGTCTTCTTAATAGGACTATCCTACAACAACAATAATTTCAGTTAGATGCTTTAACAGTTTTGCTAGAACAGACTGCTAGTGTCAAGGGGGAAACACTGAGCTGTCTATAGAGGTACTGGTTCAGACTGGGATCACTCTGTTAACACTGGGAGAACCTGCCAGAGCTCCACTTAAAGGAGATATATCATGCTTTTAAATCCTTCCTTTTCACATGTAAATCATTCACTTGTGGTCTATGTAAAGTAGAACCACAGTGGTTTGGTCTGAATTCCATGTTATTGTAGCCCCACAGACCCTCCTTATACCGTTCTGAGGAGCATCTTTAGAGCAACTCATTTCCGTGCGGTCCCTTTAAATGTAAGCAAAACATTTCATGCCCCGCCCCCTCCAGGTTACAGAGCGTTCCGCTCCACCCCGTTCTGACATTTTTGTAGTCTGATAGCAGCGATACGATTACTACCGGCAGATAAACTTTTTCTTGCGAAGCGATTGTCGCTAAATTCCTGTTCATCATGTCTACCCCACGACAAAAACCACAAAAGTCATTTTATTCAAAGCATGCAGTACAGTTATATCCTCAGCTAAGTCGATGTAGGGATTTGTGTGGGTTAATACACCCAATAACTGAACATTTTGACTTGCTTTCTTGTAATTTCGACATGACTGACCTTGGACTAAAAAATCGCTGTGGGGGAGAAAAAATGGCGGCTTCACGAAACTGGTTACCCGGAAGTCCATTACCTTATTTGGCAGTTCAACAACAAATGCTGTGACGTAATAGACGAGAAAACATAACAGTGAATAGAGAAAACTAAACAGACTGAAAAATAGGACCAAAAAAGAATGTAAAGATATAAACACAGCACCAGAAGAGAATAAATGTAAGTTGTCTGCACTCCTAAACACCCAAAACACACATTTACATGCATTTAAGGGCTAAAAAAATTGGATTTTCCATGATATGTCTCCACTTAAAGCCATTCAGAATATGAGAAGATGTGGTGGTGAAAAAGCTGTTATATTTATTTTGCTCTTTAATATTTCCACACAGCTGCTGATACACGGTTGGGTGATATAAATGTGAGGAGGGAGATGATGTGTGTGATGTCATAAGAAAAATAAGAACAAATGAAAGGTAAGGCAGAAATAACCAAAATATATGAATAAACTTAATATTTGGATAGCAGCAGCTGTGTAAAGTTTCAAAACACTCAGCAGACAAACTATCCAAGTCATCAATCTACAATAGGAATATATGCTCTTATTGTGAAGTAGCGGCGTCTGCACTACAGCTACTTCCGCTAATCAGTTAGCACTAATTTAAGTCCGAAAACATCATTTTAACTGAATAATGCACATTTTTTATGCAGCGATGCCTTCGTTAGTCTCCAACTCCCGCGGTCTGACCTGTATATCAGCCGCGCTGTATGACAGATGTCTGTGACGTTGTTTGACTTAAGCCGGTTCAGCCCCACAGCTGGAGGGGGACGATATGTAAGCCCCGCCCCCTCAGGGCGCACCTCTCATGCGCCCCAAGGCGTCCTATCTTTTGTATCGAAGAGGAGCTACTGCGCATGTACAACTTATAATGAGAGTCCATGGAAGCCTTGGGGCGCAAGACGGAAATACGTCCTCGATCAAACAACACAACCACAACTTAACTCCCCTTAAACTATTAAATATTTATCTTACACATCTGAAAAAATATATACATATATTTTCGAAACATTTTTATGTTATTATAAAAATTATTTTCCACTTTTATTCAAGGTAATGTGGCAAGTTGTCAGTGGTGGGGCGGCGCCCTAGCGCCCTCTATTGGCCAACCGCCACTGGCCAACCCAATAGTGATAGTAGATTTGATTATATTTACTGAATTGAGTCTGAATGACTCACTCACTAAAATGAATCAGGTTATTCGAGTCACTGAGTCACTTGCACAGAGAGTACGCAACTGACTGAAATTGAGTGAAAATGCACAAATTTGTTTCTCGTTATTTGATAATCCTGCGCAAAGATGAGTGAATGAAAAAGCAAAAAAGAGCACACAAAAAAAAAGATTTCTAAAGGGAACATTTATTTTCCTTTCAATAGAATATTAATGAAATTTCTGACAAACAAAAAACGAAAAGGGAATCAACAAAATAAAATCCAAAACATAAATAAAAAAAAATAAAGTTGGATGCCAACCAAAAAGAAGGAGAAGAAGAAAAACTGTTAGCCGGAGGGGGTGAGTTACGTCGTTTCGTTCACCTCGTTCTAGCTCTGAGCCAGAAGGAGGGCTGAGTCAGTGAGTCGTTCTGCTCGTACAGGCTGTGTACCGGGTGGGATGGAGCGATTCGTTCACGCTACGACTCAGCACCGGACATTGCAAGCTAGCGCCGGTTCGCTCTCGGAAAGGAAGCGGTGAGTAACTCAATGTGCTGTTAGTGTAACGGGTTGTATATAGGTTGTTAAATTCCTGTATAAATGGGGACAGCTCCATCTGCTGGCGTCATTTGGTATTGCGCCACGGTGTTAAAATAGCGAATTCTGGGTAATCCACAGCAGAACTTCCTGATAACTGCTGTGGTAAGTCGCATGTTAAATGCTGCAGAGACAATAATAGCTTAAATCAGGGATCCCCACCTCCAGGCCTCGAGGGCCGGTATCCTGGAGGTTTTAGTTCTTTCCTTGGTTCAACACACCAGAATCCAATAATGGCTCGTTAGCAGGCCTCCGCAGAACTTTGCAATGCTGAGGAGGAAGTTAGAGAATTTGAATCAGCTGTGTTGGAGCTGAGCTGGAGCCTTAACATTCTGGTACAGATGCCAGGATGCCGTCAAGCAGTACATCTGGTTGTAATCAGTCCTTCACTGACTGTTGTGGGAAAAAGGCATTTTAAAGAAAGAACTGAGAGAGATTCCTTCATTTTATCTTGGAGGTTTAATTATATTCCAATTGATCATACAGGAGAATAGTACAGATCACAGTGAATGCTGAATTATTCCTCCCAGCTCAAATGAAAATAAGTATTTATAAAGTTCAGCAACCTTGCCTCTATGACTTCTGAAGACAAAACTATTCTCTCAGGGTGGCTATTTCTCAGGATGAAGGCACCTAGCTCTTTAGCTGGGAATAAGTGAATCTAGGCAAATACAAAACAATGGCAATAGCTTGGGTTAAATCATAACACAATAAGAGAAATTCTCAAAACTAAGTATATAAGAAGAATCAATTTTCTCTGGCAGTGAGGTTTTCTCTAACCTCGATTCCCATGTGAACTCAACACCTGTTTTCTGGCCCATCTGCTCTTCTGTTCTTCACACCCTCTGCTCTCAGTGTTAATAATACTAAAAGATGAATCATAATAATACATTTCTCCATCACAGTCTCCTCCCCATTTATCTAATCTCAAAGATAAATCAAAATACGAAAGAAAAATAAACAATCAACAATAACATTTACTAACCAAAGAGACGGGCAGCATTCAAAAAGAAAGACAATAAAAGTGGTTCAAATAATTTCAATTATTACATGTCACATTGAATCATATCTAACAAAATTATCTAATCCAAGCATCCATCTTAATGACATTATCTGAACTTTATGACAGCATCCCATACAAAAATCCCGCTAGGGCGTAAGATAAGCAACCTCCCGACTATGGTCGTGTTGTCCTTGTGCACGACAGGCGGGCAAAAGTATGAGACGGCCCCTAGCCCCATAGGTGGCACTCCTGTTCGGTTCCTCATTAGTCAGGATGCATAAAAGTAACTGCATAATAAAGAAGAGGGGCACAACGTTAGGCAGTATCAAGCCAGTACACAACGAAAATCAAAACAATTCTAAATATAAATTGAAACATGTACTCTTCCCTTAAATGAGTCAGGCATCCACAGCGTGAACCTCAAAATCAAGATCAGTCACTCTTTGCTCAGCACCACAGTGACCCTTTAGGAGGTTATACAAAAAGGACAAATCAGTAGTAATCAACATTAATAATGATATCCATCACACTGACCATTCAGCGGTCATGAACAAAATGCTAGTGAGTTATGGGCAACAACTACTCATCCTGTAAGAAAACTAAAGGACATAAATACTTGTTCATTTAACTTTCCTCCTATAACTCATGTTGAACTTGCAAAACCTACAATCAAATCTTAGATTTCTCAACAGCAATCGGGTGAAAGACACAAATTTAGCCGTCTATCTCCATAGACTCCCATTCATCTTGCACTCATGGCGATTGCCCCCAGTGGAACTCTGGTGAAACTGCAACCAAATTTTTTTGATAAAGCTTATAATTACCTATATAGACACTAGACCTTATAATCCCTCTCCAATTTCTAACAGTAATGTATTAATTTACCAGAATAAAATGATTAGAGAATTGAACAAAGGTTGAATCATGAATCAGGACAAAAACAGATTTGGACCAGGTTTTAAGGATAGAAAGTGATGGACAAAGAGGCTACTGACAGCGTGCGTTTGTCAGTGCACTGCCTTCGTCTCCCTATTCCAAACCAGGGGGGGTCGTCGAGGTAAATAATGCCAGAGTCTTCGGAAGAGCGGGCCTTTATCTACTCCAGTTATATCACTTACCAATAATATTATCTCTCTAATACATAGATTCTGGAGAGGGCGCCGTCCTATGAGCAAGGAGAGATGCATAAGCACTACAATACTTACCCATTTACCTCCTTCTTTCCTCCTGGATTTCCAGGCAGGGAGTAGAGGGAGATGGAGTGTTCAGCCCGGTCCGGCGGCCCTCCTCAAGTCCATCTCCCTCACACCGTACATTCCTAATAGACTTAAGATTTAGGAAAAAAATGATCCTTTTTCAGACTCAACTGACCCTAACACACCTTCTACTTTTCTTTTCTACTACTCTCCAGATATATTTTTTTCTGATGTTAATGGGATTGTTAACCCAGTTTTCTCTCAGTGTTTTTCTCCCCATAGAAGCTCTACCCGGTCTGGTACCCTGCTCGGCTATAATGCCCCCTGCCGGATGGGGAGCGTTGGTCCAGATGATGCTCAAAGTCAAGGCATCCTCCATGCTGTCTCTTTTCTGTCTTCTCAGACCCTCAGACGGTCGTGGCAGATGACCGCTTGTACTGATCCAGGGTTCTGCCAGAGGTTTCTTCCTGTTAAAGGGGACTTTTTCCTCTCCACTGTTGCTACAAGCTTGCTCAGTATGAGGGATTGCTGAGGAATTGCTGTGGTTGGAATCTGCATGATCCGGGTACAACCTCACATCAATGACTCAGCACAATCTGCTGGGATTCCTTACATAGAAAACTTAACTGATTGGAATGTTTGTATAATTGTATTGAGATGACATTTGTTGTGAACTGGCGCTATATACATAAAAGTGAATTGAATTGAATTAATATGGTTTACATCAATGTAAAAGAATCTGCTCATATTAGGTGACTAAATTTAGATTCTGTGAAGTTAAACATTTTGTATCTGAAAATGGAACATCAACTTTTTTACTTTGAGTAAGGTTATTCTTTTGCAGTATACTGACCAGTATACTGAAAAAAGAAAATTGGCAGGTCTTTGAATTTACAGAAAGAAATCAAGTAAATGCTACATAATCCTTAGGTTTCTCTTTTTTACAGGATTTAATAAAGTACAATTTAAATAATTAACTACGGTACTGAATTTATATTATTTTCCTGCATTGGTGGAAAGTGATGAAATTGTATCACTGAAACCATTAATTAAATTAAATTCAGTTTATTTATATAGCGCCGTTTCAAAACAAATGTTATCTCAAGGCACTTTAGAATCAGAATCAGAATCAGCTTTAATGGCCAAGTATGACACATACAAGGAATTTGACTCCGGCAACTTTTCTCTCCTGTACAGAACTTAAATAAGTGAAATTAAAAAATGGAAAAAAAAATAAATAAAAATAAAAATAAAGGATAATATATACACCAAACCAGGGTTATTGTACAGTAAGTATATACAGCAGTGCAGAGTTTTAGTTTATTGTTCATGTGAGTGGACTCACACTCTGTGACTATTCAGAGTTCATCAGAGCGACAGCCTGGGGGAAGAAACTGTTCTTGTGTCGGGTGGTTTTGGCGTACAGCGCTCTGTAACGCCGGCCTGAGGGGAGGAGCCTAAACAGATTGTGGCCAGGGTGTGAGGGGTCAGTGGTGATTTTTCTGGCCCGCTTCCTGACCCTGGCCCGGAAAAGGTCCTCAATGGAGGGAAGATCAGAACCTATGATCCTCTCTGAGGACCTGACTGTTCTCTGCAGTCTGTCCCTGTCTTGCCTGGTGGCGGATCCGAACCAGACAGAGATGGATGAGGTCAGGACAGACTGGACTATTGCTGTGTAGAATATGGTCAGCAGTTCCTGAGGCAGGTTGAACTTTCTGAGCTGACGCAGAAAGTACAGCCTTTGCTGGGCCTTCTTCCTTATAGAGTCAATGTGGGAGGTCCACTTCAGGTCCCGTGTGATGGTGGATCCTAGGAACCTGAAAGACTCTACTGTGGGGACTGGCCTGTTGGTGATTATGAGAGGAGATGTTGATGGGGGTCTCTTCCTGAAGTCCACTGTCATCTCCACAGTTTTGAGCGGGTTTAGCTCCAGGTGGTTCTGACTGCACCAGAGGACCAGCTGTTCCACCTCCCTTCTGTATGCAGACTCGTCGCCGTCACGGATGAGTCCAATGACGGTGGTGTCATCTGCAAACTTCAGGAGTTTCACAGAAGGGTCTCTTGACGTGCAATCAGTGGTGTAAAGGGAGAAAAGCAGTGGGGAGAGAACACATCCCTGGGGGGCGCCGATGCTGAGGGACCGGGTGCTGGATATGAAGTTACCCAGTTTCACCTGCTGCCTCCTGTCAGTCAGGAAACTGGTAATCCACTGACAGGTGGAGGGAGGCACGGTGAGCTGGGACAGTTTTTGGTGGAGGAGCTCTGGGACGATGGTGTTAAATGCAGAGCTGAAGTCCACAAACAGGACCCGAGCGTAGGTACCTGCAGAGTCTAGGTGTTGCAGGATGTAGTGGAGAGCCATGTTGACTGCGTCATCCACTGACCTGTTTGCTCTATAGGCGAACTGCAGGGGGTCTAGCAGGGGATCCGTGATTTCCTTCAGGTGGGACAGCACCAGTCGCTCAAAGGATTTCATGACCACAGATGTCAGGGCAACTGGTCTGTAGTCATTTAATCCTGTGACAGGGGACTTCTTGGGAACCGGGATGATGGTGGAGCGTTTGAGGCAGGAGGGGACCTCACACAGCCCTCTGTCTCTGAAATAGTTGGCGCACATCCTGTTCACAGATCGTCAGCGCAGGCAGGGGGTCAGTTTTGCACTGTAATTCCTTTTTGCTGCCTTGATCTCCTTTGTCAGCTTGTTCCTGGCCTGCTTGTACAGGTCCCGATCCCCACTCCTGTAGGCCTCCTCCCTGTCCTGGCGTAGCCGTCTCAGTTCTGCAGTGAACCATGGTTTATTGTTGTTGAACGTGCAGAAGGTTTTGGTCTGCACACACATGTCCTCACAAAAGCTGATGTCAGATGTCACAGTGTCAGTCAGTTCGTCCAGGTCTGAGGCTGCTGCTTAAAAGACGCTCCAATCAGTGCAGTCAAAGCAGGCCTGTAACTGCATCTTTGACTCATCTGTCCATCTCTTCACAGTTCTTACTACAGGCTTAGCAGATTTCAGCTTCTGCTTGTAAGATGGGATGAGGTGGACCAGGCAGTGGTCAGAAAGTCCCAAAGCAGCACGGGGGACAGAGCGATATGCATTCTTTATTGTGGTGTAGCAGTGGTCCAAAGTGTTCATGTCCCTGGTGGGACACGTCACGTGTTGTCTATATTTAGGCAGTTCAAGTTTGAGATTTGTTCTATTAAAATCCCCGAGAATGATTAGCAGAGAGTCCGGGTGAGTTTTCTCCACGTCTGTGATCTGGTCGGCGAGGTGATGTAACGCCTCCGTTACACACGCCTGCGGTGGAATATATACAGCGACCAGCACAAACGAGGCGAACTCCCGCGGTGAATAAAATGATTTACAGACCCGCCTTGTCTCCTAGTCTTGCCGAGCAACCCCTTCGACCACTTCCCCTCTTTGCAGCATCCATTGGGTCCAGCCTCCCTTTTCTGCGCTCTGGTTCACTCCTGTACCATGTCCTCTAGCATCTCTCTCTTTCTGGTTCCATCTGGGGGGGTCTTGAGCAGGCTCGGATAGACGAATTCCTTCATGGCTTCAATAAACAGTTAAATTCTGAATCTGTTGTGTGGTCCTTGCTAGTGAAATCTTGTTTAGTTATTACTGGAAATAAAGTGATATATTCAAAGGCCACAACAAAATGTAATTGGACAAGCTAATGCACTGTCTACATTCTGGTCCAAACTCGAAACCAGCCGAACATTGATTTGCAACAATAAAATAAAAAAAAATAATAATAAAAGCAAAGCCCAGATTAAAGGTATGTGAGTTAAACCATTTGGGCCATTTAAAAATGTGTTCTATGCTAAAAGAAAGGAGTCATCTTGTCGTTATTTAATACGTGTTAAACTCTTCTAGATTTTATGGGGCTGCAGTGGTGCAGTTTGTGGCACTAGATGGCCTGACATTGAATCCTAGCCTGGCGTTTTTCTGCATGGAGTTTGCATGTTCTCTTTGTAGTTCATTTGTGGTCTTTCTAAATTGCGTGTCGCCCTGCGATGGACTGGCAAACAGTGTAACCTGCCTCATGCCAAATGAATGCTGGAGATAGGCACCGGCCCCCCAGAACAGCATATATATATATATCATTAGGCATACGTAGTAAAATGAAATTGTTTTGAACCTGTGATCAGGGAAGGACTCAGTGTTTCTAGCTGGTATGTGATATCTTGCTCCCACAGTTACTGTCACAGAGTATGCTTATCTGAAGTGCGTCAGCAGCTGACTATAACTATCGTGTGTGTGAGTGTGAACTTGTTTCCTAAATAAAAGGCTTTGGTCCACTCTGGATCGGCATTCATTCTGAAGAGGTTTCTCTTGGGTGCATCCATCTGCAGATGTTGGGATTTTTGGCCAAATCAATATATCAGTGTGCTTGTGGACTCTCATGCTCTCCGACAAAAATAACGAACATGCTGGAAAAAGCGGACTTCAAACAGTAACAGTTTATTCCATATTTTGGGCGCTTGTTCCCTGAAGGAGCAGGTTTCAACTAGAAGTTACTGTAGTCAGGAATTTTAAAAATAATCTGACTGTATTATGTGATTAATGAATATTATGGCAACCAACAAACATTGTGTCAGTGGTTGTATTTGGAACATTTTCTTTTCTTTTTCTTTTTGTATGTGGAACATTTTCATAAAAAGCTACATTTGAAAAAATAATAATACATCCACAGGGGTTTTTACAGGGGTGCAGAAGGAAAGTACAACATGTCCTTAAAAATTATATTTGAATTAAAATCTAACAAAAAATGTACATGTTAAACGGGCACAACAATGATGTTATGTTTACATCTATCAGCCAGTAGCTGCCACGGGTTGCGGGTTGCCAGGTACAGTCTCTATGATCCAACTATATGGTCGGCAAAGCTGGGCTGGTACTGGGAAGAATGGTGGAGCCAGCAAGTCCAGCAGCTGCTTCAATTCAATTCAATTCAATTCAGTTTATTTATATAGCGCCATTTCACAACAGATGTCATCTCAAGGCACTTTACAAAAAGAGTTATTACAATACAATGTTTAGTGTAGAAATTACAGAACCACAGAAGATTGCGTCGTGGAATTCTCAGCAATCCCTCATACTGAGCAAGCATGCAGCGACAGTGGGAAGGAAAAACTCCCTTTTAACAGGAAGAAACCTCCGGCAGAACCAGGCTCAGCACAAGCGGTTATCTGCCGCGACCGTCTGTGGCTTGGAGAATACACAACAGAGACACAGAAAGAGCAACAGAACTGATGCACAAGTTTGTTGCAGGACGTGGAGAATTTTCCGTCACTGCAATGCCATCTTAGTCAGGGTCGTCAAGCAGGGCTAATCCGGAGCACCTACTATAATAGAAAACAGGTTAGTGCTTGAATTGACAGCACATCATGCAGTTGGGGAGAAGTAGGAGAGAAAGTAGTCACAGACCCTAATAATGT
>JAPXFQ010001362.1:0-104088 GCA_028564705.1 Apricaphanius iberus | reverse complement strand
TTATCAAAGCTAAACTATGTCCCACTTTTAAAAAAAGTGGAAGATGATCATGCAGATGGAAATCCCTTACAATATCACTTATTGGAAGGGTAGCTACAATAAAAATGATGGTTTTGCCTAGAATCAATTATTTATTCTCAATGATCCCAAGCAAACCATCACCTGATTGGTTTAGATCTCTGGACTCTTCTGTCTCTAAATTTCTTTGGAAAGATAAACCCCCATGTATCAGCTTAAAAACACTGCAGAAGTCCAAAGATAAAGGAGGTCTAGACCTACCAAACTTTTGTCATTATTTCTTAGCCAACAGGCTCCAATACACATCAAGATGGGTAAAACACAGTTATATCGATGAGTGCTGGGTAGATGTTGAACAGACACTATGCAATAAGATAAAACTTTCAGATCTACCATTTATTAGCTCAAATATAAAACAAAATGAATGTTTTAAAAGTATTAGTATCAGCTCCTCTCTGACAGCTTGGTGGGAATTTCTTAAAATGACAGAGACCTCACTAGTCCCATGCAGGCGTACACCCATCTGGAATAACCCGGATATCTTACAAAAAATGCATGATCAACTTTCCAAACTGGAGTTGTAAAGGAATTGAATACCTGGAGCATATATTTGATGGAACAGACTTTATCCCATTTAATACATTGGTTACACAATACGGAATTAACAAGAATAAATTCTTAGAATATCAACAAATTAAATCAATTATAAAAAATAAATTTAGGCTCAATGCAGTTGATTTACAAATTCCAGGAAAAGTTTTAGACTTTCTTAATCTTAACCCTCCCAAACTGCTCTCTAAAATTTACAAAACATTAAATAGAATAGATGAATCAATAGCCCTTCCTATTTTAAAATGGGAGATGGACTTGTCCATCTCATTTGACCGAAACCTCTGGTCTCAGATTTCCTTAAGAACCTTTAAATTTCTTAAAAATCCTAATCTACGATTAATACAATATAAAATCCTTCATAGAGTGCATTATACAGGCCAACGGATGTTCAAGATGGGTTTTACGCCATCTAATACCTGTTTACAATGTACAAGCAATCTACCAGACAATAATACTCATGCTCTTTGGTTCTGCCCACCTGTCAAGAAATATTGATACCAGATATGTGAAGACCTATCAAAGTGTCTGAAATGTAATATCACACCTTCTCCCACAGTTTGCTTGCTGGGAAATTTAGATGAAGTTACCATGGATACAAAGTCTATGCAATTAGTTCACATTGCCTTATGCATCGCTAAGAAAAATATCCTCTTGAACTGGAAAAATAAAAATACTCTGAATATTAATCAATATAGAGATCTCCTTCTGGATTATATTGGTCTAGAAACGGCTTCTGCCTCCACATCTGATCAATCTTTCTGGTCTCCCTTGATCAGCTCCATCACCTAGTGGGGTCGGGCCCTTGATTTTGTTCTGTGGGACACGATTGCCGATGTGGAGTTTAAGGGTTGGTGGTGACTGCTAGGGGTCCTCGGGGTTGGGTCCGCTTACGGTTGGGGCGGTAGGTGCCGTGAATCTCGCCTGAGGTGGGACTTTGGGGGCTTTGTGTGGTGACTCCTAGTGGCTGCATGCGGCGCCTTAGGGGGGTCGTGCTGGCGGACACTGGTTACTGGCCTGGTAATGTGCTGCTCTGGGGGGGGTCTGGGCTGGGCCTGGGGCTCGGGGCTCTGGGGCGGCATGCCCCCCGGCCTGTGGCCCTGGCCGGGGCTTGGCCGGTGGGGGGGCCGCTGTCGCCCGGTGCAGGCTGGGGGGGGTGGGGGGGGCTGTGGTCGGCCGGTGGTTGGTGGGCGCTGCTGCCTTTTCCAATTCCCTGTGCTGGTTCTTGTCGCTGGCTCCCCGATGGCCCCTTGCCGCGCCTGCGCGTCGGGGTGTCAGCGGGTGGCCGTGGCGGGTGGCCAGCATCTCTGGACAAGCACTGGACATGGCTCCTGGGTCTTGGTCCAAGCACTCTGCGGGGTGCTGGGGTGGGGGCCCTTTGACCGGTGCTGGTCGGCCTCAGCGGTGGACTGACCTGGTTTTGGGGTGTGGGCTGGTGGGTGGGGATGCTGGGTTCGGTTGCCCCCCAGCCATCGGGCGGTAGTAGCAAGGCTGGAGGGTGTTGGCCTGGGGCATTGGCCGCCTGGGGCTTCGGTCTGCTCACGTGCCCGGCGCGGCATGTCCGGGGTATCCGAGTTTTACCATCTAGCACAGGCGTTCTCCCGAACGGGGTGCACTTCGGACGGGGGGGGGGGCGAGGGTGGCCTAAACTCAGCCTGGGTGTCTAGTGTCCTGTGTTTTGTTAGTGGTTTGAATGTTGGGAGGGATTTAGGTCGGCCCCATGGGTGGGGGCCTTGGCGGTCTGCTTGTCCCCGTCCTGGTGGGCAAGGGGTCCGTCTCCCGGTTGCATGGGCAGGGTGCTCTATCGGGGCGTCTGTCCCTGGGCCTGGGAGTATAGAGTTTGTATGGGGTGTATGAATGAGTGTACAGCGTCCTTTTTTCATGTGTCCTGTATATGTAAGAATGTGTGCGCATGAAAGGGAGGGTACGTATGACTGTCTCTGTCTGTCTATGTCTACTTGTCAGGTTGGGTGTTTGGCTGCCCTCTGGCCTGGTGCATCTTCTTCCCCTCCGTCACTCCCCGTCAGTGATGGATGGTCCTGCCTGCTGGTCGATGATGGCTCTCGATGCCTGGGGCCCCGGTTGCGGCCCGGCTCGGTCCTGGTGCACGCCTAGCTGGCTGCCGCTGTTTCGGACCCTCATCCTCCTTGGATTGACTGGGGCACCTCTTATGGGGGTGCCGGGTTTGTATGTAGGTTGGTGCCGTCCGGTGGATTGGTGGGGACCGTGCCCGGCGCCCAAGCACCTGCCAGTTCCATGAGTTCTACTGCCTGGTCGGTTCATCTGGGGGCGCTGTCCAGTATTGGCTGGGCCCAGATCTTGGCCCTCTGCATGGGGTGGGATCTGGACCCGGGAGCTGGTAGATCTGGATGTCCAGGTGCTGGTTGGGCGCGGCCTGGGGAGGGCGTACATCCGCTGTGGCTTTACTGTGGCTCCCTGGCGTGTGGGTGTGTGTGGAGGGGGCCGGGTTGTTGGCGGTGGGTATTGGTCCAGGGTGGCGGCGGCGTGTATTGTCCGTCGATCGGCTGCAGGCGCCTCCTGCCCGGCGGCGGCGGCAGGGGTCCCCTCTCGGCGGGTCCCTGGTCGGGGCCCTGCTGGGGGGCGGGGTGCCCCTGATCCCCGTGGCCTCCGGGTCCTGTTCCGGGCCCGACCTGGCGTAGCCGATTTCCGGCGGAGCCCGTGGGCTGGTCCCTGCGATCTCTCGGGGCCCCAGCATTGCGGCTGCTTGGTGTTCCCCTGGGGCTTCTATTTGTTCCTCTCTTGGTGGGTGATCGGCCCCTGCGCTGGTCCGCCTGCGGCTCCTGCGCTCTGTGGGACTCTGGATGCATGTGTCTCCTGCCTCCTTCATGTCTGTGTCGATTCCTGTAGGACGGATTGACGGTTCCTTACACCAGCTATCAATCACTTGCATGGGGAAACCTTATTCAGACCTGCATGCTCGCAACTACATCACCCTAAGGGATGTGGGGACATTGGTGTGGACGGACTATCTTGAGTTTCGGTTATTGTCAGTAAATTAGTGTTGGCTTCTTTCCAAACGTGAGTCGGCTCACCTTCTTTCCGGGCAGGTTAGTATGGGGCGCCAACATTCAGAACCCCGGCGGGAAGTTTTCCAAAATAAGAGTCAGAACTGAGAGACAGAGAGAGCAAATAAAACACACACAACAGAATATCTGTTTCACACTTGGACGCACCTGCAGGTGGGGTCAGCCAGAACTGAACCACATCTCCACAAGGTGATGCGAGGCTAGTAGTGTGGTAAAGAAACCTATTTTTATTTAAGTGAAGAACCAAAGAACGTTTTCACATGGACTTATGGTCTCCTGTCCCAGTGGCTGTCACACACCAAACCTTTTTCAGTGACCACACGATAAGTCCCAAAGGTTTCCTCCCTGGACCTAATTTTGGCCCCGTACCATGGAAGAGTACTTTTATGGCCCTATCCTCCTGGTCTGTTTTTTTATCTCTATGTCTAAACATCCTGCTTTTTACAGAGCCTGCACTTAACTCCCAAGAGTTTTATGATTTAAAAGCTTATCCCAATTGATAGTACCGTGGTACTTGGAGGAGGTGGGACATAAACTATGCATGAATAGATAAACAGTGACACACAGTTCTGAATGCTAACACGTTAAAAGTATTTATTAAACTATTTATTCGAAAGGACTAGTTATATTTTGTATAAAGTGGCCCCAAAAACAGAAAATAAACATTACAACATTAGCTTTTACCAGGAGCTTAACAGAAACATTAGTATTGTGTTTATTAATCCATGCTTGTGCGTAGTGAATGTGTAATTCTTAATTTTTATTACTGGATCTGAACTATTGGTGTGGTTCTGTTCAGTTCGTTGTTTTTGTTTGTTTTGTTTTACCGCTTCTCTGCCATCCGGCAGAGGCGGAGGACTGGGATGTTTTCTTGTGTTCTTTGTTTGCCTCCCTGTCTTGTGTCGTCAGTTCGCGCCTCTGCTGGTGCGGTTTCTTTTCTTCACCTTCTTCCTTTCGTCCTTCTTTTTTTCGGTTTCGTGTCCATGACTTCAGGAAATTGAACCCTCAGTAATTACTAATAAAGATTATTTAATACATATACATCAAGTGGAGTGTTTCAGCAAAGATGTAATACTCTGCTTGGGAAAGTAAATCTGTTGGGCTTTTACTTGGTACTCAGACACCAATTCTGAGTGGCAAACTGCTAGACAAGACACGTAAAAAAATAAAAAAAATAAAATAAAAAAATAAAAAACAATTTTAACACTGGTTTAATATTTGGGGGATGGGGGATGGATTGCTATTGGGAGGTAGTTGAATTTTTAGGGTGAACTGATGATTTTGACGAATGCAGAGTAGGCTGATGACCTATACCACACGAACAATACATGCATGAGATGTTAAAGATGACGGTTACCTTTAAAACCTGTTATTTTTAAATAGTTTTTTTTTTAAATCACATTGACCATACAATTCTACCGTGTATTTTACTGAAGTTATGTAATTAATTAAATCAAGATTATTTTAAATATTTTAACATATTTAAACAATGTTCAACAAACATTTTAACTTAGCTCAACCAATATTTTAATGAATCATTAATCTATACTAAATCAAACAATACTTTTAACCAACTCTTTTAACTTATATTCAGTGAAACTAAGAGACTAAACAAACCATGCAAATAACTATACCCTTAACCAAATAACTGAATCATCAAACAAACATTCTATCTGCTAATAATGATGCATTGGAATAATCTATGCGTGAGGTAATATTGTCCATAAATGTCTATGGTTTGATTTCCAGTTGTGTCTCTAAAAATGTTGAGCTGAAGACCCTTCTTTGGAATGAACCCTGGGAGTGCACAGGTGAGGGGAATTAAAGAAATGAGCAGTAGAAGGAGCATCACCGCTTGTGTTTGTTGCCAGCTGCATCCTAGTTCGGTGGGCAGTACACCTTCAGTTATTTTGGTAAATATTTAACTTTTTGAGTTTTGGGCATAAACCTAAGAACTTTCTTTCATCTTGATAATCTATTATCTTGATTAATTTCCTTTTGCATGAGAAGTTAATTAATTTTGGCTTATTAACTTCAGTGGTGGAGTTCGTTTATGATTTCTTGATGTGGCAGCAACATCAAGGTAATCTAAAGGAGATTTGCATATCTGCTAATCTTATCATTTGTTTAAAGAACTAACAGTTGATAACTAAAATGAATGCTAATGCTTGAGGATCACATCAGCGGCCTCCAGAAATGCAGGTCTCTTGACAGATAATCCTCCCCCTCTGGGGCAACACAGAAGTGGCAGTGGCCATTTGGTGCAGAGGCTGAAAGAGACCAGAGGTGGACCTTGGTAAACACAATGACGGCCTAGAACCAAAAATCCTGGGAAGCGTGCACAGTTCAACACCAAGTCAACATTTAATATCTCATAAAAACATGTCAAAGAGGCAACACAACATCTCTCTGTTGTACTTCTTTTAGAGTTCTGGCAGATGACGAGATGTGATTGTGGCTGTCCCAAGGGGCAGGGAGGTCGTCAGAATGTATTATTCCAAACAAAATTAGCGCCACAGTCGAGTTTTCTTGACAAGATGCGGCACTGAATAAAACGTCCGATTGTGTCAAATAGGGTGTCATATTTCATTCAAACTCCACTCCACTGGTCGGTAGACATGTCATACGTCATCACTGAGTCAAAAAAAAGTAATCCTTCTATACAAAATGTTTACGCTTGAGCGCATTGAATCAATTCCTGCATAGCGGATCTAGTGTGCGTCTGAGCTATTTTTAGTCAGAGCGTTAGTGTAAACATAAGCAACTATTTCCATCATATTAATGTGTAATGGCATCAGCGAAGTTCACCCGCAAGTTTACGTGCAATGAAGTGTTGGATTTTCTATTTGCTGACCCTGATTCTGAAGGGGTATATCTGCCTTCAGAACATGGCAGTGATTCATTTAGTGATCGCGCTTCAGATGTGCCCCAGCTTGCAGCTGGACAAAGGGAGAGTTTAGCCCAAGCACAAACTCCTTTGCCCGATGTAGATGGTGGGGACAATGTTTCACGGGGTCGGGGTGTTCATCTGAAAGTCAGTAGGCTTGTTAGTGGTATGGGAAACGAGGCTGGAAATTACGCGGGGTTCCAGTCTTTTTACCGCGCTGGCCAGCTCGCTTCTTTGTCTTCTGACCGTGTGCCTCCCCGCAATCGTGGCAACAGCTGTCTAAGGTATTTGGAGATGTCAGACGAGGTCGTAGTGTTTTTAGGACAGTTAGGGGAGGCAAATAAATTCTATAATCCAAGATTGCCACCACATCATATGACGTCTTAATATGCTAATTAGATGGGGGGATTTCATCCCCACATATACTTTGGCTCATCCTTAATATTTTTCTAATTTACAGAAAGTCTTTATCTCTTATTACTTTTAAGGTACAGCCATTTGAAATTAAGATGTAACACCCATTAGGAAATGTAGTAAAATGTTTAAAAGATTTTTTTATTTTTTTATGTATGTATGTATGTAAAAAAGGGAGGACTGCAGTAGAAAATTATTTCAAGATTAATTATTTTTAGTGATCAATAATTATTAGTGATTCCAGAACAGTTCATGTTCATCTGCAGTGTTTTATTTTCACTAAAACCCTAAAATCTAATTCTGATTTCAGGAATTTTCTTCATTTCAAACTGCTTTTACACTGGTTTAGTATATAGTATATTGTAAAATAATGCCAGATATTGAAAGTACAAAGTGTTATGGAAAAATGATGCAAAGCATTTTCCTATGTGACATTTTCTGCCCATTTTATTGTTGATAAACTAAAAAAAATGCCAGGCGGAGATTTTGAGGCTTAGGTTTTAACGGGTTAAAGCAAATTCAAGCTGGACACTTTGAAATAACTTTTCATATATATCTGAGTTTCATCATGCAGTAATATAAAATATTTGAATATAATTGCCCCTGTGGTGGACTGGCGCCCTGTCCAGGATGTATCCCGCCTCTTGCCTAATGATTGCTGGAAATAGGGACAAGCCACCTACCATAACCCTACATAGGATAGACTGTATAGAGGATGGATGGATGGATGGATGGATGGATGGATGGAATTTTTCTGAGCTACACAGTTAAGAATGTTGTGGGGAAAAAAAGTTGTGAAATTGATATGAATTGCTTTAACCAACAGGTTTAGAGTTCTGTACAGCTGTTGATTGATATAAGATAAATATAAAATTTTAATCTATCCTCTCAGTTCTAAATAAAGTGATTTACCACTTAATGCTCAAAAATATAAAAATAAGCTCAGTCCCTCATTCTGCTGGGGGATTTCAACGCTCACGTGGGCAATGACAGTGAAAACTGGAGAGGCGTGGTTGGGCGGTATGGCCCCCCCGATCTGAACCCGAGCAGTGTTTTGTTGTTGGACTTCTGTGCTCGTCATGGATTGTCCATAACGAACACCATGTTCAAGCATAAGGGTGTTCATGTGTGCACTTGGCACCAGGACACCCTAGGGGGGGGGAAGCGGTCTGCCACCAACACTGTTTACAGTGGGGGCGGTGTGCTGCTGACCTCAACGCGGGACGTTTTGGGTCGGTGGATGGAATACTTCGAAGACCTCCTCAATCCCACCGACACGCCTTCCTGTTTGGGAGCAGAGTCTGGGGACTCTGGGACGGGCTCCCCAATCTCTGGTGCTGAAGTCACAGAGGTTGTTAAAAAGCTCCTTGGTGGCAAGGCACCGGGGGTTGATGAGATTTGGCCGGAGTTCCTCAAGGCTGTGGATGTTGTAGGGCTGTGTTGGTTCACGCGGCTCTGCAATATTGTGTGGACATCGGGGGCAGTTCCCTTTGATTGGCAGACCGGGTTGGTGGTCCCCCTCTTTAAAAAGGGGGACCACAGAGTGTGTTCCAACTATAGGGGGATCACACTTCTGAGCCTCCCTGGTAAGGTCTATTCGGGGGTTCTGGAGAGGAGGGTCTGACGTATAGTCGAACCTCGGATTCAGGAGGAACAATGCAGTTTTCGTCCTGGCCGTGGAACAATGGACCAGCTCTACACCCTCGGCAGGGTCATGGAGGGTGCGTGGGAGTTCGCCCAACCGGTCTACATGTGCTTTGTGGACTTGGAGAAGGCATTCGACCGTGTCCCTCGGGGTGTCCACTGGGGGGTACTCCAGGAGTATGGGGTACCAGGCCCTTTGATACGGGCTGTTAGGTCCCTGTATGAACGGTGACAGAGTCTGGTTCGCATTGCCTGCAGTAAGTCGGACTCGTTTCCAGTGAGAGCTGGACTCCGCCAAGGTTGCCCTATGTCACCGGTCCTGTTCATAACGTTTATGGACAGGATTTCTAGGTGCAGCCAAGGTATTGAGGCGATCCGTTTTGGTGACCTCAGGATCGGGTCTCTGCTTTTCGCAGATGATGTGGTCTTGTTGGCTTCATCCGAACGTGATCTACAGCTCTCGTGGGAGCGGTTCGCAGCCGAGTGTGAAGCGGCTGGGATGAGGATCAGCACCTCCAAATCCGAGACCATGGTCTTGAGCCGGAAAATGGTAGAGTGCCTTCTCCGGGTCTGGGATGAGGTCCTTCCTCAAGTGGGGGAGTTTAGGTATCTGGGGGTCTTGTTCACGAATAAGGGAAAAATGGAGCGGGAGATCGATGGACGGATTGGTAAGCCGTCTGCAGTTATGCGGGCGCTGTACCGGTCTCTCAATTTACCGGTCGATCTACTTTCCTACCCTCATCTATGGTCACGAACGCGCACAATCTCTTACATACATGTACATGTGTTGAGTAATACTTGCATGGGCGTCACAACCTGAGAGGATGTGGTTGTGTTAACGCCACAAAATTGTCTAGTGAACGGATGACACATCCTTACTTTTCCAGCAGCTTTTCTCAAAAACTGTTAACGGTCATATTTTTTTACCTAACCTTAGCACACAGTTTGACTAATAAAAGCACATATTTTATGTGAAAAAATATGTTGAGGTGTGTGCGTTTAAATCTTGCACGTGTTCACCCATTCTCTCACAGGCTCAACTCCTGCTTCTGCTTGGTGCGCAAGCTCAAATCTGCTGCTGTCCCTGTGGGAGTGCTCTGTGCTTGCAGAACAAAGGGCACAGAGCACAGGTTCTGAAAATATAACTTGATGCCTTGAAGGTTGAATATGGAACATTGACACCAAAGCGACATCTAGTGTGTTGAGGTTGTAGCTGTAATAACGAAACTTCATTTTGAACCGTCTGGATGCCAGTTTTGCTGCCGTAACCAGCCAGCATGATGTCTGTCATGGATGTGAATGGGTGTGAAGAGAGTAGGACCCCGGAGACCAGTGTACATGAACAGTATCTTGTCTAATCTGCTTCTGCCCTAGGGCTCCTGTTTTACACGTGATAGTGTTCCTAGTGGACACGCCAGTAAGAATACATCACATCTCATTTTTTTCTTTTTTTACATGTGTTTGGGTGAACTTACATAAAACAAAATTTTTTCTCAGAACATAAACATCCGAACTTTACTCTTGCTTTACTCTTTAATAATAGAAGAACTATAGCATACTTCTTTGTAGTATATGTAACAAAATTATAAGCCACATGATACATACGAACGTGGCTGGTCATGCTTCTGCTGAACAACAGCTGGTTGCCATGTATTATCAACTCTGATCCTAACAGGTTCTCCTTGCTCCAACTCAGGGAGGTTCTTTGCTCCTTGATCTTAGTAATGTTTCCATCTCTGTTGTCTTTTCTCCAGACTCCTGTGAACAACTCCGCACAGATGAGGTTTTAAGAGTTTTGGACTCACTGGAAGCTTTGATTTGAGTCTCCGACCCATCAATAGTTGAGCTGGGGAACTTCTCACTCCATCCAATGGTGCATTTCTTTATTCTAGAAGTGCCAAATATGGGTCTCCATGGCATCCTATTGCCGTTTTGAGTAAGTTTTTCACTGCCTGTATTGCTCTTTCACTTTGTCTGTTTGACTGTGGGAAACCAGGGCTCAACATCACATGATTAAACTCCCACTGTTTTGCGAAGTGGTTGAACTCCTCACTCACAAACTGGGGACCATCGTCTGACATAACATTTGTCTATGTCCCATCTCTAGCGAACAGATTTGAGGGCTGTAATCACTTGTTTGCTTGTTGTCTGTGGAAGTGTAACAGTCTCAGGATATTTTGAGTAATAGTCCACACACATTAGATATTCCACATGTTCCAACTGGAACAAGTCCACACCTACTTTTGCCCATGCTCTGTCTGGTATTTCATGGCTTAAAAGTGGTTCTTTCACATTGTTGCGTCTAAATGTGTTACAGATGGAATATTTCAGAACAGTTTCTTCAATCTCCTTCCACATCCCTGGCCAAACTAGGACATCTCTTGCTCTTTCCTTACACTTGACAACACCTAGATAGGCTTCATGGATCTTTTCCAGCATGTCAGTGCTCATCTTTTTGGGAACAATTCGTTCAGAGTTTTTAAAGAGCAGTCCTCCTGGCCAGGAGATTTCTTCTCTGAATGTCTAATATTTTGTCAAAACAGGCATGTCTTTATTTAGATTCCCTGGCCATTCTGTTATGACAGTTTTTTTTTAATGATTTAGTTCATCATCTTCCTCTGTTGCATTCCTGAACTGGGTCAATTTCTCTTTTGAGGTTGGGAGATCTCTAGAGAGGGCATTGATTTCCAGTTCCTCTTTGAATATCTAATTTTTTTCATTGATAAATGCTCTGCTGAGAGTGTCTGGAATGTATAAGTCTTTTCAAGGCTTGTATGACACTTTCAAGTCAAACGCTAGCAGTCTCACCAGCATCCTTTGCAGTCTGGGCGGGGCTTTGTGTAGTCCTTTTTTAAACACTGACTCCAGTGGTTTGTGATCGGTCTCCACATTAACCTGTTTTCCATATAGGTACTGTTTGAACTGTTTTCACCTGTGCACTATAGCCAGCAGCTCTTTCTTAATTTGTGCATATCTCTTTTGTGTGTCGGTAAGAGCTCTGGAGCCATATGCGACTGGTTAGCCATCTTGCATTAGTGCTGTTGCTAGCCTTCAGAGCTTGAATCCACTGATAGTGTCACTTTTTTGTTTGCACCGTAGAATTTGAGCACAGGCTTGTTGCTCACAAGCGCCATTAGCTTTTCAAACTGCTCGTCTGTTGAGATTCCCATATCCAAGCAACATCTTGCTCTAAGAGCTGTCTCAGGGGTGCACTTACTTCTGACAAGTTGGGAATAAACTTTGCTAAATACTGAAGCTGAGTGGTAGCCTCCAATCCTCTTGGTGATGTCCTCTATAAAAGTTATAATTTATACTTTAGAATTTACATAAACATCCAGCAGATTTCACAGCGTGCATATTTGACTGAGGTGTATGGTTACAGACCTATTTCAATACTGAAAGCTAGCTAGAGTCTTTATAATAGTCACTAACCGCAGCGGTGAAAGTAAGCCTCCTATACTGGGAAGTGCAGGAGGAAACTGCTTCCTTTTCTTTCGCATACTCAGTGTGGAGGTTGATGCTCTGATATCGACGAACAACGTATTATACAGAAGTATTGAAAGCTGTTTTACCAACAGCTAATTTTAGCCTTTAGCAAGATTTCTTAACCATTCTCCATGAAAAACGTTGCCATTTCCGCATACGTTCTGACCCCGTGTAAGTTTTTTCATTTATGTTTATCTGCTGTAGGCTTCACCTAAACTTACTCTGGTTTTAGATATTATAAGATTGCTCCTCTTCTGAGAAAGATATTGAAATCTATGGGGCTCAGAAACAGCAGCTAAACTAACCGAGTGCTCCATTTTCTTCAGTATGCCTCATTGCTCCAGGCAGCTGTTTAAAATAGTATTTGGCAACCTGCAATACCGTGTCGCTGTTTGAAGTGCGGTGGGTCGGAAAAAGTTATATTTTTTAATTACTTTAGGTTAAATATAAAGTTTAAAGGAAAGGGTGCACTTTCATTCTGCACACCTCTAAACTCCCTGTTGAAGTATTACTTCTTTAAAGAGATAGCTTTTAAGCAAAATGATCCATATTCAACCTATAAGGGCAGTCACTTAAAAATCACCGCCCGCCGTTTGTGCTGTCTTAAAGTTGAACTTTGGACATATATGATACATTACAGTACAGTGCCCTTGCAAACAAAAAATATGAAATGAAGAGAAGATGAGAAGCATTACCATCAACGCACATTTATGACATACCTATGACGTTACATATTCTATATCAATGATTAATATTTCATAATTTTATAATCACACTATTGCATAATATGCAATGACTTCATGTTTGAGTTTTCTTTTGTGGGGAAAATGTATATATCTATTGTGTTAGCTACAGTCACTGTAAGGTGACATAAAATACGTCACTATGTTACCACTCCGTTGTTTTCCTGGAGAGGGTGGTGCAGCTGCTCAGAGAGCAAGATACAGAAGGAATAATCAGACATGTATTTAGCCAAAAACCACTCTGGCAGGGATGTTTTATGAGAAAATTGCACTACCAGATGGTTGAAAACTCCAAAAACTTGATTTTGCATGATATAGGCCCTTTAAGCTAGCTACGTTAAAATAAACCAAATTTGTCTAATACAGCAATTGTAAATAATGTAGCTGTAACTTTAAGTGTAGAGTGACCTATTTTATATATATACAAATTCAGAATATGAACAAGATAATCTGTGATATTAACTCTTTAAGCGCCCTGGTCGCAATATTGCGACAGGCAATATTGCTACCTTTAACGAGCCACAGTTGCAGATATGACCGCTAATTTAATTACTACTTTACATCAGGAGATGTAAAGTAGTAATTAGAGACAGCGGTAACTTTAACTTAAGCCACATTTTTGGGTGTTACCATGTAAACGTTTGTAGTAAATCAGCTTTTTGTGCAGCTCCACGAGTGAGAGATACAGCATGCAGCTGCTGCGGTCACAGCATAGAGAGAGTGATATTTAGAAAGATAAAACTTATGATGCCGAGACGTCTGACTTCCCAAACATGAAGTTTGGCTTATTAAGATTCTGAAGAGGAATATTTAGCCTATGCTCTGATCAAGATGTTCAGTTGTGCAGGGAGAAAGAAAGCGAAACTCAAACAGCGCACAGCAGCAGCAGCCAGTCCCGTTCACCATGATGCTCCACAGCAGCAACAGGTGATGTTTGTCATGTTCTCCTGCTGGGAAAAAGGTATGTGATCGGGTAGCAGGGTGGTCATAACAATGCTAATCGGGACAAAAGAAGTAGGCATGTAAAAATCCGTGGAAATAGCAGCAGAGACGGTGGAAAACACACTGCTAATAAGCTGGTAAACACCAATAAAGTTCACTTTCCCGCTGCAAATGATGACAATGATGATGATGGGGAGGTATGAGGAAGAATTTGATGATGAGCATCAATAATGGATGAGACAATTTGATGAGCCTGTTGGTTATTTTGGGGATGGATCTGTAAAATTCTGAGCCTAATAATTTCCTTTCTGTTGTTTTATTTAGTGGACAGACTAATTGAGCATCATAACAAAGGAAATAAACAGGTATGGCCACCTGTTCTTGAAAATAATTCCAATAAATACTAAAAATACATACTTTATGTAGAAAATACATAGGCCTATATAGAAACATTTGAATAATTACATTAAAAATAAAGTACGTTTTAAACAATGAAAAACAGATAAACATCTGTAAAAGTCTTCCAAACCAATATTGACAATGCCTGATTATGTAATAATATGCTAATTAGGTGTGTGAATTTGTTCCCATCACAAACTTTTGATCATGCTGAAGATTTTTCTTATTTACAGTATACCTTTATCTATAACCATATTAAAGCTAAAACATTTTGAACTAGTGATGAAACTGAATATTTTATAGAACAAAAAACCCGGCGCCAAAAGAGTTAAACACATGCTGTAGCTACAAGATTTGTTTGTATTTGTATTCTGTATTATCTAGAGTACCGACCTCAGTCTGATTAGAGTGTCTGGAGAGGCAACTAAAAATTAGACTCATGGCAAGAGGCTTCCCAGTTAAAAAGATTTGGAGGACATCATGAAAGATACATTGTCAAAAAAACAGTGGAGACATGCTGCAGCATGGCAGTAATAAGACAAGTTGAAGCATCACAGCAATATGTACTGTTTGCTTTGATGTACTGCAAATAACATTAACTTAATATTCAGTACAGCAAATAGTAGTGGTTCGTCCCAGGATCTCATGTAAATGTGTATGCATACATGATCAGCTTGAACGAGGTCAAGATCTCTAAAAACATGACACAGTTCATGTCACTAAGAGTCAGTTACCGGAGTTTAAAAGGAAACAAACTGAAACATCATCGCTCAGCCATGCAGTCAGCGCTTCTCTACCATCCATCCTGTAACAACTGCGACTTCCAAATGGGATATGCACTGACTTCACAGAGGACTATCTCTGAACGCTGCGGCCTTCAAGAGGGACGAGAATCAACTTCAAAGCACACTTGCTTTGAAACGCATTAGATCCAAATGCGGTGCATTCAAAGCAATGTTAGCTTCAAATGAGTCATCCTTCATAGTTTACTAACTTCAAACAGAGACATGGAGGTGAGCAACTATACATTCATAGACACAGCCCTTTGAAAGCCATGAGACACTGTCTACTAAGAGACCTAAAATGTAAATCTTTCGTTCTAATCTTATGGCTTTACATTCTGTTACAAGTACATCCGCAACTATTATAAAGATCTAATTTTGCCTGTAGTGTAAAGAATCAATTTTATTTTTGGGGCTTATGAAGATTAAGGTGCTTTAAGAGATTCTTTTGATTATGTTATATGGACTTCTAGCCAAATTTTCATAACCAGTGAATTTTGCTTTATTGATTTGTGTTTTACTGACAACCCTGTACACACTGAAAAAAATAACATTAAAAATTAAAAAAAATTAAAAAATTTGAATTTATTATCAAGACGTTGCTCTACATGTTGTGCAACATTTTATTATCATAAAGTTAAAATACATTTTACATTTGGCTTAAGTTAACCCTCTACTGCACACAATTTGATGCTACATTATAAAAATGATTCCATATTATTTCTTGGTTCATTTTGGGACACTTTATTGATAAAACTAATTTTTTATTTTTTGTGACCCCCTCATTCCAAAATATTTTTTCGTTGCCTGAGGGCAACATCGTGCAACAATGGTACAAAATCAAAGAGAAAAGTATGAACTCATTTGTTATAATACAATGCTCAGAGAACAATACAACACCAAAAAATCTTTTAGAAATGTCAACAAATAACTAAACAAAAAGCAAAAAACCCAACTGAAACATATTTACATTTTTCATTTGATACAGCCGTAGGTTTAATGTATCATCATTTCATGTATGTGTTGTGCCACATCAAATTCTCCATGTGATCAGATTTTATTCAGTGTGGAACTTTAAAAAGCAGTTCTTGTCTGCTGTGAAGCAGAGGTGTGTGCTGCACTTTCTGCACATGACTTTGGGTGTTCCTGGGCAACCAGGAACCCTGCATCTCCCCTTTTTGTCACACATGACTGGCCAGTGTGCGGTACTGTCTAAGCGGACATCCTGGTTTGGGATGGGAGCTGTGTGGCCATGCTTCTTTCTCTTCTCCTCATACTGTTGGGAAATCCCACCACTGATTCGCCCTCTCTTCCTGACATCTTTCTTGGATTTGCACAGACTGTGTGCAATTTGGGCCTTGAAAGCATAGAGGCGCATGCGCTCACTTGTTGTCATTCCATTGTCAGTGCAATCCCGCCTGTAGAGGAGCCAAGAGGTCACCACTGCCATATCTATAAAGTGAAAGACAAGACGGTGGTACCACTTCTTTGACCTGATTTTGGTGCGATACAAAGCAATCAGTGAATCCAACAAGTCAACACCTCCCATGTGCTGATTGTATGTGGACACTGCGGCAGGGCATGGGACCTTGATTTTCTTCTTTTGGGATCTGTCCCATCTGTCAACATGGGAAACAGGGTGAGCACCGATGTAGCTGCTGAGGAGGGTGACTGTTCTGTTGTCGTACCACTTGACTGCATGCAGCTGGGTATTTCCGACGCAGGCTGTTTTTTCTTGGAAGGACCCACGGCCATGTTTTTTGAGATCAGCGTCTGGAGTCATGGAACTGCCTGGCAAGCGATTAGAGCGCACCGTACCCAGACAGTGGATGCCTTGCTGAGACAACACAAGCATCAGTGGGACTGAGCTAAACCAGTTGTCAAAGAATACCTTGAAATTCCTATTCTTTGGTATTGGCTCTGCCAGGCGCAGTACCACATTGCCACTTGCCCCTACATCTGGAAGCTCAGGTGGATGGACAGCTTTCCCAGTATAAACTTCAAAGTTGTGAGGAAGGCCATCTGATCCAGCAAGGACCAGTATTTTGTAACCCCACTTTCTTGGTTTACTGGGTAGGTACTGCTTGATTCTGCTCTTGCCCTTAAATGGCACCATTTGCTCATCCACACTCAACGTCTCACGCATCGGAAGTTGCTTCAGCTTGGTGAGGAGGTGATTCAGAAAAGGCCGGATCTTGTACAGCTCATCATAGTCAGCCATGTCTCTCGTGGGCTGACGATTGTTGTCGCTGAAGTGGATAAATTTTTTGATGGCTTCCCAGCGAGCAAGAGGCATCACATCAGCAACATGTGAAATGCGGCTACTTTTGCTCCAAAACATGCGGGTGGCTGGAAGACCAAATAATGACATATGGAGAACAGTGCCAAAAAACTGATAAAGTTCTTGAACAGTAAGGTTGAGTGGCTTGGCAAGATTGCATTGGATGCTGTACAGGTTTGACTCGTCAACAATAAGTTCCAAGAGGTCATCAGAGAGAAGACCTTTGAAATATTGGTATGGAGACAGAATTTCATCGGGAGAAGGAAGGATGTGTGACCATTCAGGCTGTACTGGAGAAGCAGTGGTGTGACATGTTTTCCATCGAGGTGTCTTGTAAGAACTGCTCTCATCCTCAGAGGGATTTTCACTAACGTCTTCATCTTCATCCTCACTGGTATCTTGATTGTCTATAAACATATATAAGAAATATATAAATATATAAATATATATATATATATATATATAAGAAAACACAGCAAAAAACAGGAATAACTAAAGTTGGAGATCAATAACTACCAAAGGAACAATGTTTAGAACTCTATTCTTTCTATTCAGAACTCTATTTTTTCACTTCTGCTCAAACCTTGCATTCCACTCCACTCCTCCTCACTGTCATTGCTGTCTACATCACTGTCCTCACTGTCAGATGGGATTTGCCTAACATGCCGATCCTGTTCTTTTCTTCCATAGAAATATACTGTGTCCATTTTCTGTCAAAATGTGTTAAAAGAAGTAAAACTTAATAAGACATACAAATATATTTAGATCTCATACTGTGAATTATGCATGTGGTATGTAATTACATCCAAACACATAGTTAGCAAAGACATCCTTTGAAAAGTACCCCTTATCGCACAACGTTGCCCTGAGGCAACGTTGATAAAAACTGATATTCTGAACAAGCTACATTAAAAAAACTTCATAAAACCTAACAAAAGGCTTCTCTACACCTTCATGCACACACACATATTTTTTATTCACAGTTTTTGTCATTTTAAATAAGATTACAAAAGCAAATAATCTTACCTTCTTCTCACACCATGTGCGCCTGCGGCCATGTGCCAGAAAAGGAAGTCCCGCCTTCAAATGATGCTTGATAGAGAATCCCAAACTTTACTGGACTATTATTTGATACTTTTTCTGTCATTCTAGCTGGCTGCAATTATTTAAAGAGACATATATTGCTCATGGGGCTTAAAAAAACTTTATGTGGCCTGAGGGCAACGCTGTGCAGTAGAGGGTTAACATAGTTTCTCAGTTTTTTATACTTTCAAATTATGCCCAAGTTGGTACAGGCAGAACATCTGATAGCATTTTGTTGCTAAACAGTATTAGTTTTCAGCATCTTACTTGACAGTATATCTTTATCTGCTGTTCTATGTACACTCAACAAAAATATAAACGCAACACCTTTGTTTCTGCTTGTTTCTGATGGACTTAAAGATCTACAATTCATTCCAGACACACAATATTACCATTTCTCTCAAACATATCTCACAAATCAGTCTAAATGTGTGATAGTGAGCACTTCTGCTTTGCTGAGATAATCCATCCCACAGGTGTGCCACATCAAGATGCCGATCTGACATCATGATTAGTGCACAGGTGTACCTTATACTGCCCACAATAAAAGGCCACCCTGGAATGTGCAGGTTATAACTGCAGCATATCAGCTTGACCATGTCTACATGCCTATATGCATTGAGTTGCCGCCATGTGGTTGGCTGATTAGAAAATTGTGTTAACGAGCAGTGGCCAGTGAGTGTACTTGCTGATATACTGACAAAAAAAAAGAAAAGATAAATGTTTCAGGATGTGGTTCTATTATTTTCAGTATGTGTTTAAATTTGCTCCAAATCAGTTAAATAGATCCATTAAAATAAATTGATAATATTTTTTCACAGTAGATAAACCCATATATAAGTACCCATATATTTAAACAATCTATCATACATGGGTCCATCCATCCATTAACACTTATTCTTGCAGGGTCCCAGGGGCTGGTCCCAGCAGTCAGTGATGTTTCAAGGAGAGTTGGGCCGAGCTTTGCAAAACAGAAAGCCAGGATGGTCTTTCGTTTTCCAAAAAAAAATTTTTTTTAGGCCTCCAACGGGCCATGCCGTCGGCCACGCACCATGAGTGAATATATGCTTCGCTAAATCCTCCTCCAAACGTGAAAACAAATCAAATAATAGGTAAAATACGCTGTTTCCTGCTGCCCACTTCCGTGATGCGAGAAAACATAAACAATGACGTCACAAAAGATCTTCCTATTCCAACTGTGACATCAAAATGTTCCTAAACAGCAGACTGAATTTATAGTGTGTAGTCTTAAACCTCTAGTTTGCCTTTGTTTTTTATGCTGTTTAGTTTTTTTGGCATATTTTAAATGTTGTGTGATGGATCATGGAGTGTAGGATTTTAGTTAGGCACATAAACATCAATACACTCATTGAGTACAAATGCAAGCTGAACAGACAGGCCCTTAAACATACTTGGTACTTGTTGGCACCCCTATGTCTGACAAATATCCTTCAATATCCAATCGTGTTATCTTACCATCTTTGATGCTTTTAAAAATATTCAACATTTGAAAGCTGAAGCAAAAAAAAACAAGAAATAAAAAAACAAGAAACAAATAATTTACCTGTCATAGTTTAGTCTAAAATGAGGCTCCAATGTTCAAACTTACCAATGGTCCCCCTCTTTCTAAAACACATACGCTGCAAGGGATTTGCTTATAAGTTTATTCTGGTCTTTCTAGGGGCTGTGTTCTTTCCTTCTACCTCATTGCTTTAAATATGAAATGACAGTTGCAGGGTCACTGCCTTTATTTGTAACAGACAACAAAAACGAAAAGTTAAATTCATCATGCAATTACTCTCTTCATTGCTGAGTTAGCCATGCAGTGACCAAAGACTAGCCTCAGGTAGCCCTAAAAACAATGATAACATGCTGACGTTGAACCTGATCGAGGCCAAGAATAATGTGTGTATGTATGAGCATTTCTTTTTGTAATTGTAGATTGAATCCAAGCCAAAGGGACACAAAGATTAAAAGGGGAATTTATAACAAAGTGTTTTGTAAATACATGGAAAAACTGCTTTAGTCATATCAAGCAGAAAAGTGGCAATTTATATGTGCAAACATTCATAGATATTTGTGTGTTCACTGATTTAAAAAAAAAATTTAACGAGAAGGGAGAGGGTATTTTCTGACGATTTGTCTGACCCCTCAGTATTGGATTTTATTTCCCTTGGTAGCCAAACATATTAGACCATCATTGGAGCCTTGAGCTGTAAACACACACACCTTCGACCTCACAAATCCATGGTCGAACATGGAGGCAAGCTGGAAAACATACAGGTGGCAGGTTTGAGAAATAGGGGGGAAAATCAGGAGGGGAGATAAATAAAAGTCAGATACATTCTAAATAGGATTCTTAAGGTTATCAGCTTGCTGGGTAACTCATCTGCAAAATTCGAAAGTCCTTGAATTCTAATGCTCATCACTCTACCATGGAAATCCAGCGTTTTAATCCCAGATCGGCTAAATCCAGCCATCTGGAACAAATAGAATGTGAAGGCTGACAAGAGGACAGGGAAAATGTCACAGAATCCATAGAAATTCTATATGCTTGTAGCAAGACCTGATGAGAAGTGCAAATTGGCATTAAACTAATAGTATTATGCAAATATTGTATACGCATGAGCTGTAATTAAGAAAATACAACATATTGAAAGGGCTTTTTATTTATATAAAAACATAGAAAGTATTCAGAGATTCATAAGGTCCCTTATGCATAATTTGTCTCCTTGAGCCTCACCTATTCTCAGAGGCTGAAATGTATCTGGCAGCTACTGAGAAGGGTATGGGGGATAATATTAGCACTGCTTGAGCAAAGGGTTTTATCTTAAGGTCAGGTTTTACATATCACATCCATACACACACTCACGAGAATTATGCAAACAGATTTTTTTGAGAGACGAGCACATACATTTTGAATGTGTAAAAGTTGGATGAAATGCTAAAGTTTTGTTTCAGTCTGTTACACATGCTTGTGTGTCGGTCACACACCCATACAAAGAGTTTGTTACAGCACCTATCTGCCACCCACAGTAAGTGACCTGGGTTAAATATGTAATGACTGCTTGTCCCGCACTCGGGATTAATGGCCTGTGGAGCGAGGAGATAAAGGCACATCATTAACACACATGCGGGAATAGAATTTATAGATACATGAAAGAAAAAAGCTTACAGCTGGTATTTTATGTGATACACATTTGGGCTTCACTAAACACCCATTACATATTATTACATTAAACAACAAAACAAATACAATTTCAAGGCAATTATTTGTAAATTCTTTATGATATTTTAGAAAACCATGACAGTTTGTATTGGTATAATTATGATTATAATTTTGACCATGTAACCATACAATCTCACCGATAAAGATTGTTTTCTTTCTTGTGGAAACACTAACATTCATTTAAAATAAATTAACTTATTTTACCAAACCTGGAGGGAAATTAAAGATAATATAATCCCTTTAAAATATTTTCACTGTCATCAAAAACCATGGTGATTATGTGTCTTCTGATGCATTTTGAAATAAATGTGTCTTTGCAGACCTGATCAAAGAAATTAAATGCAGATTGCCTACCTAGTTCATTCTATTCACTCAGTATGTTCTTTTCTACCCACAGAGTTCTCTTTGATGTTCCTCACTTATAGCTCAACCTTATCGTCTTCATAGAATTACACCTATTGTGAGTGCAGCTGAAAAAGTCAGTATGGCAAAGTCCTCCTTGCATAGTGGTTGTTTTATTCACACCTCTAATTCATGAATCACTAACAGAATGCAGAGGAGGAGATTAGAGTAACCTTCATAGTAGAGTTTCTCATTTGGCCTGTGATTGTTTCCTCAAAGAGTATTATACAACAGGTTTTTTTTTTTTCATTCTTTGTGAAACTAAAAAAAAGGCTTGCCTTAAATGTTTCAGACAATATATAAAAATGTAATGTTTTTTACTGTCATTTATATCAATTTGCTGACAATGTGTAGAGTATATTATGCAGACATGAAAAATGTATGCAGCACAATACTTTTTTTTTTTTAAATATTAATGGTGGGATTGGTTATTCTTTCTTTCTGAAATACTTCGCAATATTCCCCTAAATGCTCCTCACATACCGAAAGCAAACAATAAATAAGATGTTTTGTGAAAAAAATGTAAAAATTACTGCAATTGCCTCTGAAACATACATTATTGGAAAAACCTCATCCAACTGTCTTGAAAGGCCTGTGGCAGACAATTGTCTCCTGAGCCATCCATCAAACTGCCCTGTCACAGCACCTCCCCCCGCTGTGCGTTCACATCTTTGTGCACACATCGCACATGTTCAGGATAGTGCAGTAAATAGGAAGTGAAGGTAACGTCACAGCTGCTTTAGCTATTTTAGCTTTCATAATAAATTGCAATAATTTACATAGGTGCAATAAGTTAGGAAATATGACGCAAAATATGCCAACAACTGGTCAAAAAACATAAAACTGTATATGCAAAGATGGCCAAAGAAAAAGCTAAAGAAGAGCGGAATAAGAGAGGATAAAAGTGAGCATGGTTCTTGCATCTGAGCTATGTCCTCAGCTAAAGGACAGAGCTGCAAACAGATGACATGGAGGCCCTATATCTGTGGGATCGGTAAGATAATATTTTTATTGTTGTTTGACAGTAGCCGGCATTACGTATTCATTTTAACAAGTGTTGCAGTAGTTGTGGCTAAAATGTAATGAAAGCATTTTCACTCTTCAGTAGGTTTGCTAAGTTGGCCAACAATAAAGTGAATTATGTTGATTCATGTTAGCTGTCTTATGTATTAATGAGAAACTTGTTCATAAAATTTATTTTACGATCCTAGGATGAGGACTGTTATTTGTTTTCATTTTTTTTCGTCAGAAAAGGACATAACCTTCTATGGGGAGCCTAAGTCACGCCCTTCTACTTCTGGTCCATGGGTCCCCGACTGCCAAACAAAAAGAATGAGAGTCAATGGAGCGATAAAAGTTATTTTCTGATCCAGTTTGTAATGCGGCGTGGATCGAACATATGATGTCCGTGAATTTTAAAAATAAACGTTGATGCAGAGAAAATGCAGATTTTCGACCAGAGGAAAAAGTTACTTTAGGTTTTGTGTGAAAATGCTTAGCGGACTTCAACAGCAGAAGAAGAAGGAGAACGAGGGTCGTAACCTCCAGGACGAAGAATCGAGCATTAAACACGGAGAAGACCACTATAAACCTGACCATGTGGAAAGTGGCAGCTATGTTTGGGGTAAAGCAGCCTGTGGAGTGAGAACCAACATGGAGGAAAAACTCTAAGCTCTAAGTGAGTGTTTTACGTGCTATAGCTAGTGCTAGTTCCCGTTAGCCAAATGGTGTCATATATGCGACTTCTGATTTGTTGTAGTCATTTTAAATGCGAATTTTTCAATCAAATACATCCAAAATCACTGGACAAACACATTCGGAATGTACATCATTAGTTTAGATCAAAGTACAACATATGTGTGATTCAGGATGTAAGACAAAGTGGACCAGAAAATTACTTTTATCGCTCCATTGACTTCCATTCATTATTTTTTGGTTTGGGGACCCATGGGCCGACCGGAAGGGGAGGAGACTTAGGCTCCCCATAACACCAGTGAAGCAAGATTTCCGGCTGACATCTCCTCCTCCCATTGTGTCCCCAACTATCTTAGAATCCTCATGATCAGTGAGTCTCTGAACTTTATGCTGACTACAGCAAGACTTTGAATACAATTCAAAACCAAACAATGTTTTTTAAATAAATAAAAATATATGATAAAATATATTTTTTAAGATTTTAGCTGAGAGGATTGCTTCACCCAGCTTTGTATATCTTGGACCCTGGTCAAGCTGGCTTTCCAACCCTAATTTTACATTTTTGCTGTTCTCGTCTAAGTCAAACATCATGTCTTGCTGAAAAGTCTTAATTTTATTTTTTTTATTGGAGAACAGAAAAGTCATCGACATCTATAACATCTACAAATAAAACATATAAACACAAATTCAGTTTCAATTTAATTCAGTTTATTTATATTATGCCAATGCACAACTTGTAATTACAAGGCAGATTGAAGACGTAAGTATATATATATATATACATATAGTTTACATATACTGGGTAGAATAAGTGTTTGATACACTGCTGTTTTTTTTTTTTATTGCCTCACTTCCAAAGCATGCAGAGGTCTATAATTTAAATCAAATGTAATCTTCAACTTTGAGGGACAGAATAAAAAACAAAATGCAGAAAATCACAGTGGATGATTTTTAAATAATTAATTTGCATGGCATAAGTATTTGATGCGTCAGACAAAAATAACTAGATATTTGGTACATAAATCTTTCTTTGCAATTATATGGATCAGATTTTTCACACACACACAGCAGGGATTTTTGCCCACTCCTCCATACAGATCTTCTCCAGAGCGTTCAGGTTTCAGGGCTATCTCTGGGCAACACGGACTTTCAGCTCTCTCCAAAGATTTTATGTCGGAAACAGGTCTGGAGACTGGCTAGGCCACTCCAGGACCTTGAGATGCTTCCCAAGGAGCCACTACTTAGTTGCCCTGGCTGTGTGTTTCGGGTCGTTGTGGAAGATCCAGCCATGACCCATCTTCAACGCTCTTACTGTGGGAACATCTCACGATACATTGCCCCATCCATCTTCCCGTCCACTTTGCAGAAAAGCATCCCTAAAGAATGATGTTTCCACCTACATGCTTTCCATTTGGGATGGTATACCTGTGGTTGTATTCATCATCCTTCTTTCTGCAAACACTGCGAGTGGACCTTAGACCAAAAAGCTCCACCTTTGTGTCATCAGACCACGTGACCCATTCCTCGTCTGGATCATCCAGATGGTCATTGGCAAACTTCAGAGGGGCCTTGACATGCACTGGCCTGAACAGGGGGACCTAGCTGCAGTTTCCAGGATCTACTAATCTAGATTTATTCTAAAGCAGGGTGGGAAAAGTTATTTACTGCAGTTAATTGTTTTTAAACATTTAAAATAATAGTCCAACAATTTCTGACTGCTCCTTAAAGTCTGAGAACACTGCAAGAAAAGATAAACAGACATTTATGACATTTAACACAGGAATAAACTTTGAATGCATGCTCACCCAATACACAACCCTTTACTAGACAAAGTGCTGACTGGAAAGCTGCATTCAGCCCATCTCTTCATTGATCCATTTGAGAAATTAATATAAAACTTGAAAGATGACTCAGCTTCCAGCCTTACAGTGTATCTTTCTATATTATACACACACTAAAACATAAATTTGAAACAGACAACACACAGTATACTCAGAATTTTTCTTGGATGTTTTCTTCATATATTCTACTTTTTCATGCCTTATGCTATCAATTTGGTATTGATTACAACCAATAAATGAAAACCTGTACACATTACATGGTAATATTAAGACAAATTAGCTTTTTTGAGTCTACTAGTCCAGCTGCTTTTGAACTTTCTAATTGATATTAACACTTGTCTCACTGACCTTAAATTTAAATGAATCAAATTTAAATGTAAAACCCAATCATTTTGTGGGTTGCACAGAACACTTACAGAAGCTGATTGTATGGTTCAATACATTTTTAGGCAGATGGCTGAAACACTTCATAGACTACTTGAGGATGCCCAGTTTTTCAAGGAGTGATATGTGTGCCACTATGACCATTTGTCTGGTAATAAGGCAGTCTGGAGAAGGATGCCCATGCCAGGAGGGAGGTCAAGCCACCAACTCATTCCTCTTTCTCGACACTTCCATTTATCAGACCTGACTGTATGCATCACACACCCCAAAGGTAAGGATTTGTGTGCATGTGTGTGCATTTGTGTGTACATTTATTGGATGAAGAAATGGTGATAATGATACAGACGATCTAAAAGATTTACCAGAGACGACTTAAAACTTAGCTATTAAATGTGGAAATGCAAACCTAGAAGTGATTGTATAAACAGAATAGTTAAATGGCTTATGCTGTTTTAAATCTTTAATATTAGAATGTCCCTAGGAGCTGTGTGAATTTACAAACACTGAATGACAAGAAACATGACATTTCCCCCTCTGTCATTGATAGACTGGTATATTTAGCCAGATCATTTAAGATTACAACAATTATTTCTGTTTGCTAGATACCAATATACTGAGACCCGCAGAGAACATGGTGGAGAAAATATTTTTAAGGTGAGAAAAAAATAAATACATATATTTTGCGAGATCATGAGTAAGTCTTGCGTTATCCTAAGAAACTTTTGCGTTATCTTGAGAAACTTTTTTGTTATCTCGGGAAAGTGTATTGTGATATTGCAAATGTTGTTGACTGATCACATTTGACAGGTGCAGCATGGAGGAGAATGTCCTGCGTCCAGGAAAAACACAGATCCCTAAAGAAGATGTTAGCCTATCCATATGCAAAGAGACAAGGTGAGCACATCATTTGTTTTGTAAAATCAAATATCAACATTATGTTGGATGTGAATAATTAGACTGCCAAAGGACCTTAGAAATAGTGCCATTTGTAGTCAGCTAGTGCTGGTAACGTAACATTAATTTAAACGTATTGTAATTTGAAATTGCCTACTCTTGTTTGTATTTAGGCAACCAAAGCGCTACAGTTTCCACCGACATGGTCTTTGTCCCCTAAACTTAAAGTGCGTAAAATAAAAACATCTATTTGAACTAAGTTGTCATTTATAAAAAAAAACATTCAAATGCTCTACCACACTGTATGATTTCTAGATGCATGTTAGTTATAGCACGCAACTACAATAATTATTCACATCCAACATAATGTTGATATTTGGTACATTATTAAAAACTTTTCCCTTTGCATACGGATAATCATAGACATCATTTTAACCGGGGATCCCAGGACATTTTGCAATTTTGATTGACAGGTTTGTCCCCACTAAATGTGGAAACTATTTACCAGCACTGATCTCCCAACACAATTTCCAAGTAGTCTAATCAGTATTTGAATGGACTATTCACTGCATTCCATTTTATTTAAAAAATAGTCAAAGAAAATAACGCAATCCATTATTAAATGTAACTTGTAGTACCCTACAGTGAGTCATTTGTATTTTATTCCGCTAATCGAGGACAGCTTAAATGTATTGATAACTATGCACAAACTAAATACTGTCCCTAGTCCCTGGTTTTAAACTTTAACTTCAACTTAAGGGTTGCAAAAATAACACATTTTATTGTTGCACATATTCTTCTGGGCCAAGTATTTTAAAAAATGCAGTTTAAAAAGCAAAACAAAACACGTGAAAAAAACAGCCTGCTTTCAACTTATTGATAGAATAAAGATGCAATTTTCCGCACCTGTTTATACACTGCAGTGCTTATTATCCTCACTGTGCACCTTGCCACATGAATAATTAATAATTTTCCCTAGCAAACGTCAAATTAAAAACCAGTTTATGGCTATTGTAAGATAACGCAAAATTTTCTCATGATCTCTCAAAATGTTTTTTTTTTTGTCTCACCATAAAAATATTTTCTCCACCATGTCCCTCGCGGGGTTCAGTACGGGGTTCAGTTTTATGGTATAATAGCCCTTTAAACTAAACAACTATGGTACAGCATAATGGTCATCCTCACAAGAGTCTCACAATAGACTCCACCTCCCACCCAAAATTGGAACAATGGGCACAATTACAATCAACTTTAATTTTCATAAACCGAAGGACAAGTGTCCCTGAATGCATTTACCAAGAGTAAGTTGTCCTCTTAGGTTGCATCTGTATAAATGGCTTTCTCCATGTTGGATACCCTTCCAGAATGGTCTGTCTGGACTTGTTTCACTATCCTCCTGAGACCGAGCCATTCCATACATTTCAATTAAGTTCAGTTTATTTAAATAGCGTCAATTCACAACAAATGTCATCTCAAGGCACTTTACAAGAAGTCATTTCAATACAATTATACAAACATTCCAATCAGTTAAAAGTTTTCTATGTAAGGAATCTCAGCAGATTGCGTTGAGTCATTGATGTGAGGTTGTGCCTGGAACATGCAGACTGCCACCACAGCAATCCCTAAGTAATCTGTTGTCATGGAAAAAATTATATTGAGAAATTTGTATTGAGAAACTTATAAAAATGATATTTTCTGTGTATTCTTACATAGTGAGAGAACTGTGTGCCATTTATTCATGATATAGCGATAGTCTGATTGTGTGACACTGTATAATATTAGGTTAGGTCGAATGAACTGATATTAGAATCCCTAGTCTAGTGTTGCCATGGAAACGACCCTTGGTGCACTGGATGTCCTTAGATTGAGCGTATCCTATCAGATGAAGTTGCCTGGGAGTCTTGAAACCTCACCATGGAGAAATTTTACTGATAGGCTAGAGAACTTAGCAAGGTTTTCTGAATCTATAAAGTGGTCAGTCAGTTGGTGGAAGGCAGGATTCAGCTGTTGCGAACACTGCAAACAAGTTCAAATTAAAACTCCAGGAAATGAAGGAATCTTTTCTCACCTTATTTAAAATGTTTTTCCGACTACACCGCCTACAATTTTATGCCTGATGTCCTTGCAAAGCTCTCTGGTCTTATCAATTATGGAGAGTTTGGAGTTTTTTGTGTGGACAGGTGTCTTTTATGCAGGTAACAAGTTCAAATAGGTGCAGTTAATACAAATAATGAGTGGAGAACAGGATGGTTTCTTAAAGCAGAACTAACCGGTCTGTGGGAGCCTAAATTTTTACTGGTGAAATGCAAGCAAGTACTTATGACATGCAATAAAATAAAATAGAAATTAATTATTAAAAAATCATCCACTGGAATTTTCTGCATTTTTGTTTTAGATTATGTCCTTCACTGTTGAAAAGTACCTTTGATACAAACTACAGGCCTCTACATGCTTTGTAAGTGGGAAAACTTCAAAAATCAGCAGTGTATCAAATAATTGTTCTCCAAACTCTAGCTCAGAATAACCTAAGCCATTGTAAATATAAGTTTGGTCAAAAAGGAAGGTTTTAAGCCTAGTCTTAAAAATAGATAGTGTCTGCCTCATGGACTAAAACTGGGAGCTGGAGGATAACTGAAAGATATGCCTCCCAGTCTACTTTTACAATCCAAGGAACTACCAGTAAACCTGTCTGAGAGTGAAGTCAGTTCTATGATTTATGATGGAGCTTGATTATTAAGGGCTTTATATGTAAGGAGGAGGATCTTGAACTCTATTCTGGATTTAACTGGGAGCCAATGGTGAAAAGCTAAAACAGGAGAAACATGATGCCTCTTTTAATGTTCATCAGAACACTTGCTAGAGCCTTTTGGATCAATTGAAGGCTTTTAATTACATTTTGTGGACTTCCTGATAATATGGAATTGCAGTAGTTCAGCCTGGAAATAACAAATGCATGAACTAGTTTCTCAGCATCACTCCTGGCCAGGATGTTTCTAATTTTAGCAACATTCTGGAGTTGGAGGAAATAAATCTTGGAAACCTGTTTAATATGGGATTTAAATGTAATGACTTGGTCAAAAATCACACCATGGTGGAGTAGACTTAAAGACCTTTGCCCAAAACCCGTCGGGTTACGATGGGTCGGGTCAATTTTGGGCTTAATATCTATCATTGTCCACGGGCTTAGGCCGGGCTCGGGCTTTAGCGGTCAGCTGATCTACATTATCACAAAAATGTGTAATAAAGCACTGCACTGGGCCAGTAACATTCTCCTGACCTACCTTTAAAAATGTTGTGTGCATACCACATGCATCATGATGTGAAAGACCCAGGCCACTCCTCTCAGATCAAAACAGAAAACATGCTCTTACTGCTGCACTGTGGTGTCAGACAGAAAATGGTGAAGTGTAAATATACTATTACGAGACATCCCAATTCTTAAGTTGCAGAAGTCTCCTGCATTTATTTACCAGCACCCTAATGCCCACAAGTCAGATCAAATTTCCTGAAATCTGGAGCAAGCGGTCACACAGAAACGCACACAGGCGAGATAGACTTTTACGCAAAAAAGTTTAAAGCTGATCTCCCAGCCTCTGCCATGGTCCTCTTTGTGGGCTTTCAGACTATGGTCACCCTATAAAAAGTAAAATATAATAAGCCAGGTTCAGGGATATTTCAGTGTGTTTTCAGAGTTCATTTATTCCATCTTACAAAGAGACATTATTTGATTTCAAGTCGGCAGCACACAGCGTTATCAAAATGGTACGACCAAGACCAGATGTTTTTTTGTCTGCAAATTATTTAAAGGGACTATATCATGCGTTTACAGCTTTCTTACAGCTTTATAGCGTGTATTCAAACCACCTCTTCCATTAATCATAATGGGAAACACAAGATCACTAGCTAACAAAATGGATGAACTCCGAGCCCTGACAAGGACTTAGCCTGAGTAAAGAAGGAAGTGGAGTAGCTTTGCTTGTTAACAACAGATGGTGTCATCCAGGAGATGTTAATGTGAAGTGCCATCTCTGCAGCCCAGACATGGAACTCTTGGCAGTAAGCTTACGTCCATATTATTTACCAAGAGAGTTCACCAATGTTATTTTTGGCAGTTTGTTTCATTCCACCTTCAGCCATTGCTGACCATGCATGTGATGTCATCAGTTCTGTTGTCGCTAAGCTACAGACCAAGCACCCCAATGCTTTTGTGGTAATATCTGGTGATTTTAATCATGCCTCACTCTCTTCTGCACTTCCAACATTTCAACAGTTTCAGCTGCTCTACAAGAGAAAGCAATGCGAATGTAAAGGATGCTTATATGTCCAAACTAAGACCTCCTCTGGGACAATCAGATTGTAATCTCTCTAAGACCTCCTCTGGGACAATCAGGTCATAATCTTGCCTTTCTCTGCTCTGAACATAAACCACTTGTTCAGAGGCAACCTCTAACAATGAAAACTGTTAGAAAATGGTCACATGAAACTGAAGAAGCGCTGCATGGTTGCTTTTTAGTCAATGAACTGGACGACTCTTTGCCAGCCACATGGAGAGGACATCAATGCCATGAGTGTGTGACTGACAACATAAACTTCTGTGTGGACATCATCCCGTCCAGAACAGTGAGATGCTTCCCTAATAATAAACCCTGGATCACCAGTGAGCTGAAGGAACTGCTGAACAAGAAAAAAGAGCCTTTAAGGAGGGAGATAGGGAGTTATTAAGGAGTATACAGAAGCAAATAAATAGATGTCTGCTCTGAAAAAGATCACAGGCTTTAAGCACAGGAAAGACTGGATATATTGAAGTCTTGATTAGGGCTGGGTAAGAAGAATATAGCCCCATATTGTGTCACTCAGGAATGTGAGATTTGATGGATGGGGTCAAAGGTCAGCACGAGGGGTGGTCAAAGTGGAGAGGGGGGACTTCTGGAGGAGGAAGGGGGGTCAAAGGTCAGCACGAGGGGTGGTCAAAGTGGGGAGGGGGACTTCCGGAGGAGGAAGGGGGGTCAAAGGTCAGCACGAGGGGGGGTTAACGTGGGGGAGAGGGAGGGGGACTTCCTGAGGAGGAAGGGGGGGTTAGGGTTCACCCACAGGGCAAAAACTTTGTGTCAAACGCTCGTCAAACTGGTATTGAGGCGTGGTTTTGCTAGGAAAGGTGGAGTCGAGGATTTTCTGCTTTTAAATAGAGTAAAAGAACCATCGGGACTCTTTTCTTTAGAAAAGAGACAGAGCCAGTCGGACGGTGTTGTGATTCATCTGTGATCGGCCTAAAAAGGTGACAACCCATCTATCTTTAAAATAAAATTTCTAAACTCTAAGTAACTTTAAACAAATTCCCTACATATAGCATGTTTTATTTTTTAATCTTAACTTTGAGCAAAAGTTCCTCAATGCATGACAATTGTAAACAAATTCCTCATAGCACTTCTATTTTATTCTAAACAATAGACTCTAAATACTAAATTTCCCCAATGCATGATAATTAAACTTTGTTTAAACTCTAAAGTTTAAGCAACTTTAAACACATCTCCCAATGCATAATGATTAAACTATTAATACCTTTAAAAACAACTTTGAAAATAACTTTAAACGCATCCCTTTAGGGTTTTTTAAATACTAAATCAACTACTTTTTGTGTGTTATCTATGGTGAAAAAAAAAAACAAAAAACATTTCTATGTGGTTTATTTTGAAAAGCGCACTTCCTCAGTGTGCGCACGATTCTCTACTTGACACTTAAATTAAAACATAGAATTAGACTTTCTCTAACCTCAAAAAATGATTTGCTACGCACCTCTGCAGAGAAAGTAGAATTATAGAGAGCCTTCTTTACAAAGCATTTATGTTATGTTGTTCTCAAAAAAGAAGGATAAAGAAATGGTTAAACAGAGTGAATAATGAGGAGAACAAATCCTACTGTTTTAAAAAAATATGGTTTCTGGAAGGATTTGTGGTTTAGAAAGAAAGGTTCTGTCTATTTTAGAGGAAGAAGAAAAAAAAAAAACATGGTTAGAGCATGCAAAACTCTGCTTAAAAATGTAAACAGTAGTTGAAAGGTTGAATTCCGGTACATTCTAAAATCGTTCCGATGGAAAAAATATTTCCAGGCTATGTTTCGTTTTTCAAAACGTCTGAAAGAGCTGCTGATGCAAGAATGAAGTTTAAAGGCAGGCTGAACAAACTACTTTCTCAAGTCCCCACCTCTATGCCAAAGACTCCACCCTCGGTTGTAACTGAATATTAATAAGCACTCTGTCTGTCTCAAAAACATCTTCTCACGACCCATCTAGGCCCAAGTTACCATCAGCGGCTGGTGCAGGGTGTTATGCGCGCACAGACACACATACACACACCACCTAGTTGGGTTTCCATCCAGCGCTAATCATCCTGGCATTGGTCTGAGATACCCATCTAAACTGAACCATAGCTACAGGTAAGCACATCTCCCCCCATTTAAAATCCGTCTCTTTAACATCTTTGGGTTCCCAACCACGGTTTCCTGTCTTACATGACCACTAGTCTGAAATCCTGAAGGCTGTTCCTTTCCCCAGACGCCGTTAAAGAAAGTCAAGTCCTATCACCTCGTCTGCATCATTCATTGAATCCGATTAAGGATTCCATCGCCTTAAGTAGCAGCAAAATACAATGCGGTCAAGGAGGAATACGCCATCAATCGAAGATAAAAAGAGAGTTACATTACAAGATGAAGATCAGAAAAGATCTACTCTGTTATCTAAAGCACCTGATGGGATTCCTACCACAACAACGTGTGATAAATTCACTTCTACAACTCTGGACCAAAATCCCACCTTGGGTTTTGCAAAGGACTCTACTCTTCTAAGTGAAACTCCGAGTCCAGCCTTGGAACAAGAGAATGAAACATGAAAACATACTGGTTATCTGTCAGCTCTGAGCAACGCTATGAAAGCACTTTAGACAAGTTTTATGCTCTTTGTCCTGCATGGAATTTGTCTTGAGCTGAAATCATTGTAACAAACGGCCATGAGCACCAGCGATTGGGCATAGATTGCCATAAAGAAAAACATGTATTTTGGTCCACAGAGAAAAAACAGGTCCACCCTGTTTTAGTAGCGTATCCTGTCATTTCAAAAAGGTACCGATGCTGTCTTACCTCCAAGTTTGAACAAGAAAAGCTCACACTATATTCTATTAAATACATTTGAACACTGAAATATCAACAATGCATCACCTACACGATGAATGATTGCGAAATAAAAAAACACATTTCATTACTCAGGGCTTGGTCTCTTTACTTTAACAATGACTTTTTAAACCAGTGTAAAGTTTGCACAATCTGCTTTTCTCCGCTGCTAAGGTTTTTCCATTCATTATTTTTGTCCATAAAAATTTGTGAAAACCCCTAAAAACGTACACTTTTAATATTTTTTTTAGAGTAAAAAACAAACAAAAATAGTTTGTTGATATTCGTCAGACTTGTCTATCTTGCTGAATCAGCTAACATTTTTTTCTCTCTAAACTTCTAAGTCACTTTTTAAAATGTCCCAAATTCTAGTCTTTTTACGGTTATCTGTTCAACACTGATGAAACGAGCCGCAAAAGTACTTTCGATACATGGATACAAAGCTGCCATTGGCCACGACAGTACTCAGTGAAGTTAAGTGAAATGAGGTGAATAAGACATTTTTTTAGATTATCATATGATAAGATGAAGAAGCGTCTTCCCTTTAAAAAACAAAATTGTGAGTGTATCTCTAGAATCTACATATGTTGATGAAGTACTATAGTTGTGTAAAACACATTAGACGGATGCATACAGTGTTTGCGTTGTTCCATCCACCCATTATACAGGAGTCGGAGCAGCAGTTTAAGCAGAGAGACCTCTGACCCCTGGCCAGCCGAGAGCCCCTCCACCACGTCCTGTGTCTTTCTCAGAGTCTCCTCCCGGGTGGGGGGTGCTTGTAACACCAGAGAGGCTTTAGTTCTTTAGATTTTGAAAACATTGTGACAGATACATCAGTCCAGCAGTACTCTATACCAGGACCTTCCAGTCGATGATTATGTTCTTATATGATTAAGCGGACTTAGGGGTAAAGTTTATTGTTCTCTTTATTTCAAATTATAGACATTTCTTTTTACATTGAGGTATATTAGTCTCATGTTTCTTCTCTGTTTAACAGAAGTTCTTGCAATCCGTATCTTTTTTCGCTAACACTACTGTGTCACCGCTAGTCTCTCCTGTCGTTAGTCTTTTCAGGTCCTAAACCTTTTTATGATGTTAGTTTAATTAATCACAAATGACAGAGGGATTGGGATCGCAGGCTATCAGCCTTTACCACATCTCATGTGACACTCTCAAAAGCAAAATGATTATATACTGAAATGTTTCTAGTTAACTGCAACAACCTTTAAAAATAAAGAGTAACTGTAAAACCGAAACAAATGTGATTCAAAGTTCCTATTAATTCAAGCTACAATGGAGTGAGTTTGCCACGAACCAATTCAGCTGTTACAGCAACACACATCGCACAGCAGCATAGTTGAATTGAAAAGTTGAAAACAATTAAAGCTACAGATGAAACCATTAAAAATTTTAGCACGTGTAACTTAGAGTAAGACTTTAGCTTTTTTTTAAATAGTAGTTCCACTTACTTAATATTTTAAACTGCACTTAAGTAAAAATTTAAAGGAAAGTACTAATTTTACTGCGTTTTAATGCTATTTTTTTTTACAGTTTATATCCAGAAAGGCTTTACTTTTTTACTTTTTGATTAACTTTTACTGAAGAGAAAAGTTTCTCCCTCTCTCCCCACATCCTTGTACCGTGTAGTCATGAGATAGAAGACTTTTTTTTTGGTTTTTGCAGCTCCTACATGAACATTCGGACATTCGGACGCAGAACAACTGCATGATGGTAAATGTCATCAGTGTTGCTCAGAGTATTAAGTTAGTGTTGGGTAACAAATTATATCGACTTTGAATCTTTGTAGTTCAAGATAGTGATTAGTACAAATACTTAAATCTCTTGGTTATTTTGAGTTTTTAAAGCATTAAAGTATTTCAGGTCATCTTAAACCCTCCGTAAGTCATTAACTTTTTCATACGAAACTATTATTTCTCCGTACGGTAAATGTTTTATCGCTTTGTCTACAATTTGTGTATTAAATCTGTAGCATTGCTTGCGGGGGATATGCACAGCCCCCCACCTTTCACCCTCCTTACTCACCGGTTCACAGACACCTCGAGGGGGGGGATGGGGTTTTCTTAACACTCTCAGACCATACCAAAAAAACCCACTTTTGAATGGAAGAAGTTGCTTTGAATAACAACGTTTCACATCCTCTTCAGATTTTAGGTCTTTCACATAAAGCAGGCACACTGTAAACCCAAACGTTTATTGTTGAATTAAATATTATCAAAATTAATTCAGTGCATGTTCAAGCAGAGACAAAATGGAGCCAATTTCCAGTTCTTAACATTTATTTTGAACAGATTAACAAATTGCAGTTTACAGAGAAAGATGCCCTAGTTTCTCTGGGCCAGACAAATTTTCTGACGATTGAATGATCTTCATTTCACAACTTTATAGACACCGGGCCTCGCCAGGACTCTAGGCGTTTCTTCTCCCTCCAATCAGAACATTTCCATACAGTGTCTTAACCATGATTGGCTGTCAGAGAATTATGCAGTCATAAGATGAGACATTTCCCTGTTCTTGGTCAAAAGCTCATTCTGAGAATTATGGTTTTATGGCAACACTCCCAGCTTCATGGCCTCCATCCTTATCTATACAGACATCCTGTTTTTACAGCCTGCAATAAAACTTACCCAAGAGTTTTATGACTTAAAAACTTATCCCAATAACAAATACTGACAGACAATATATTTTTTACAACCATGCAAACTATATAAAACAGACTTTTACCTTCTGAATAATAGATGTTTAAAACATATGTAGAATAATACCACATTATTCAACTTAAAAATGTTAAGTTCAAATTACTTGAATTTGCCTAATTTGTGTACATTACTTGTTAAATCTAATTATGCAGAACTTTTTCACATCTTTTTTATTGTACTTGTGTTTTTAAGTCCAGTAAAATAGCTTCTACTGAAACAAATTGAGTTCTAATTACTTAAACAGCTGTCAATTCTTTACATTACTTAGGAATTCTAAGTAAACTGCACTTTTTACATGACCTAGCGATTAGTAATTAAGTGTTCAAGTTCAAACAACTTAATATCATCAAATTTACATTTTGCACCCTGTAAAAATATGGTTCAAGCAGTTTTACAGAGCTGCACTGATGAGAGCAAAACTGAGTGAGGCAGAGCCGAGGGAATGTTGAAACCAGCAAAGTTGTCCAGCCAACATTTGAAGCTGAATGACCGGAGTTCAGCCATAAAACGGTAAGTTAAAACCTACACTGGTAGCAAATCGACTGATGTATAGAACATAATTTTAATAAGTTAGCAAGGTAGCTAAAAAGTTAGCTCGCTTTGCTAGACACTTTCTCCGCTGATGTTAGCTACATGTTCACTGATAATCTCTGGTGATACTGGATGTTTGGCCAGAAATTGCTGTCACTTTTATGCAGAGTGTTTACTGTTTTTTTTTTTAGCTAACAATTAAGGACAAGTTATAGAAGGTGCAGAACTTGGTAGAACATGTGGTGGGGAGAAAAGAGACTTTTTTTTTTTTTAAAAGGACAAGTTGAAGTAAATCTATTGCATATTAATTAAATACAGTCTCACACTCTTTTCTATGTTTGCTGGCTAAAGCAAAAAAAATCGAGTCTGCACAGAAATTATAACAGTAATATTTCATGGCCGGCAGTTTTTTTTTTTTTCTTATATCACCTGAAGGACCCATAGTACTCATCAAAATTGTATTAAAGAGTAAAGCGGCAGTCCGGGTTAATGCATAAAAAGATCAAATCATGATCAACTCGTTTTTAGCATTAACATATTTTTTTTATGTTTTTATATGTCTTAGGTGTTTCTACGGTGCAGCAGAGTGCTTATTAGGAGCCTGAGACAGGAGTTCTATGAGGCCCTTGACCACCAAAGTCCAGACTGGCTTATGGAAATCTTTAAGGCAAAGAAGGGTTTAGCAGGGCAGATGTTGGCTGACCAGATGCAACAAACAAAGGTTAGTTTATTTTAATGTCTATATTTATTCTAAGAATGCAGTCGGTTAACTGATCGAGGTTGAAAAATCCCATATTGTATAAGAATGTACCAGGGATGTGAGGTATGCTGTTTGTAGATGCTTTCCTGATCTTTATTTAGCCTAATTTCAATAGAGTTACATTTTGTTAAAATATTTGCTAACATTAATCCCTTACCATCCCCATTGCATTACCTGATTTTGTCGGTCGATTTGTAAATGAAGCATGTAAATAGCTTTCTGTAAAAATAATGTCAAGCACTTTGTGTTTTACATATTGGTTGTGTTTTTAATTAATGTGTACATACATAGTGTTCAGGATGATATGGACCCTGTTTTCATCGTGCGATCTCCTGTCTCCTTCCATCAGGCTTTAAATATGACGGAGTTCAGATTCCTTCACGTCATTCCTGGAGATCATCCACCCACCGTTTTTCAAGAACTGGATTGTAAGGGACTTTTATCCTTTTTTACCTCCTCTCACTTCTCCACCTGTTTAACATCTTCCTTATTTTCATGCAACTTTATTTCTGTTTTCTCTACTTTACTCTATAGCTTCCCTCCTCTCTACCTACCATCCATATTAAGTTTTTTATGTTTCAGTTTACTTTTCAACTATTATTGTCATTGATTATTAAACGTGATGTTCTGCAGCGTTCACTGCCCTAGCCAGTGGTTGGACACTGAACATCTGTGTCATGTCTTTCAGAACACTGATGGTGAGGAAAGTTTGTACAGCAATGCTCCAGTGTGGCTCCTCTGCCATCAGCAGTGTGTGAATCTGTGTGTTAATGTAGTATAAAACGCTTTGGCGTCTGTAGGGACTGAGCTTTATAAATGCAGGCTTTACAAATGCAGGCTATTTACCATATAAAAAGTACAGCCTTACGTTTCTCATTACAATTTCAATAATTTGTCTAACAATACACTTTTAAAAATGTTTTTAGGTATGGTTTGAGAGTGTTGAGTAAGCTGATGAATTCTGTTTATCTTCTGAAGGAAGATGCTTATTTAAAGCCGTCAGAGGGAAATAAGAATGCATTCCACACTTTTCAGATTTTTTGTTAATAAAAAATGTTATGAGGGCTCAAACAACAACCTTGATAAAATGTTTTACGATAGAGTTTGTAATGCAGTTTTGAAAATGACGCACTTCTCATGAGACCCTGCAAAAATGACAATAGTGGTCTATAAACTAAGTCTAAAAAACAGATTTATCTTTAAGGTTTTCAGAAAGTTTGTTCATTTCACTGTTTCCAATTCCTGTTTTTGTTGTACCCGAAAGTCTGTTTTTTAACGGTAAATCATAGTTGTTTTGCTTAAAGAAACTCGTGCTTGACACGTACTGTCAAATTCTCACACTAAGAACCTTAAGGGTATATATATTCTGCCCTTTGACTTTCAGTGCCTGCTTTATGTGAAAGACCTAAAATCTGACAGATGTGAAACGTTGTTATTCAAAGCAACTTCTTCCATTCAAAAGTGGGTTTTTTTGGTATGGTCTGAGAGTGTTAAGAAAACCCCCATCCCCCCTCGAGGTGTCTGATAACCGGTGAGTAAGGAGGGTGAAAGGTGGGGGGCTCTGCATATCCCCCGCAAGCAATGCTACAGATTTAATACACAAATTGTAGACAAAGCGATAAAACATTTACCGTACGGAGAAATAATAGTTTCGTATGAAAAAGTTATGCTACACGAGTTTAAGATGAACCTGACATACTTTTCATGCTTTAAAAACTCAAAATAACCAAGAGACCTGTATTTGCACTAATCACTATCTTGAACTACAAAGATTCAAGTCAATATCATTTGTTACCCAACACTAACTTAAAACTCTGAGCAAAACTGATGACATTTACCATCATGCAGTTGTTCTGCGTCCGAATGTTCATGTAGGAGCTGCAAAAACCCCAAAAAAAAAAATCTTCTATCTCATGACTGCACGGTACAAGGATGTGGGGAGAGAGGGAGAAACTTTTCTCTTCAGTAAAAGTTAATCAAAAAGTAAAAAAGTAAAGCCTTTCTGGATATAAAATGTAGCATTAAAACGCAGTAAAATTTATACTTTATTGTGATTTTTACTTAAGTACACTTTAAAATATTAAGTAAATGGAACGATTATTAAAAAAAGGAAAAGTCTTACTCTAAGTTACATGTGCCTAAAATTTTTAACTGGTTTCATCTGTAGCTTAATGTTGTTTTAATTTTCAATTGTACTATGCAGCTGTGTATGTTGCTGTAACAGCTTGAATTGTTCGTGGCAACTCACTCCATTGTAGCTTGAATTACTAGAGGTATTAAAAACATTTGTGTGGTTTTACATTTACTCATTATTTTTAAGTGTTGCAACCTAGAAATTTCAGTAAATATCATTTTTGCTTTTTAGAGTGTCACATGAGATGCGGTGAAAGTGGGTAGCCTGCGATCACAATCCCCATGTCCTTTGTGATTAAAATAACATCATAAAAAGGTTTAGGAACTGACGATAAGAGAGACCTTCGGTGATGCAGAAGTGTTTTCTGCTAAGCAGAGAAGAAACATGATACTTACAGATCACGCCTAATATACCTCAATGTACAAATAAAGGTTGTCTAATGTTGGAATAAAGAGAACAATAAACTTTGCCCCTAAATCCGCTTAATCATATAAGAACATACTCATCGATTGGAAGGTCCTGGTATAGAGTACTACCGGACAGATGTATCTTTCACAAAGCTTTCAAAATCTAAAGAACTAATGCCTCTCTGGTGTTACAAGCACCCCCCACCCGGGAGGAGACTCTGAGAAAGACCCAGGACGTGGTGGAGGGGCTCTCGGCTGGCCAGGGGTCAGAGGTCTCTCTGCTTAAACTGCTGCTCTGACTCCTGGATAATGGGTGGATGGAACAACGCAAACACTGTATGCATCCGTCTAATGTGTTTTACACAACTATAGTACTTCATCAACATATGTAGATTCTAGAGATACACTCACAATTTTGTTTTTTAAAGGGACGACGCTTCTTCATCTTATCATATGATAAACTAAACTAGCTAAAAAAAATGGTCTTATTCCAACCTCATTTCACTAACTTCACTGAGTACTGTCTTGGGCCGATGGCGAGCTTTGAGTATCCCATGTACGAAAGTACTTTTGGCGCTCGATTCATCAGTGTTGTAACAAGATAACCGTAAAAAGACTAGAATTTGGGACATTTTAAAAAGTGACTTAGAAGTTTAGAGAGAAAAATGTTAGCTGATTCAGCAAGATAGACAAGTCTGACGAATATCAACAAACTATTTTTGTTTGTTTTTTACTCTAAAAAAAATATTAAAAGTGTACGTTTTTAGGGGTTTTCACAAATTTTTATGCACAAAAATAATGAATGGAAAAACCTTAGCAGCGGAGAAAAGCAGATTGTGCAAACTTTACACTGGTTTAAAAAGTCATTGTTAAAGTAAAGAGACCAAGCCCTGAGTAATGAAATGTGTTTTTTTATTTCACAATCCTTCATCGTGTAGGTGATGCATTGTTGATATTTCAGTGTTCAAATGTATTTAATAGAATATAGTGTGAGCTTTTCTTGTTCAAACTTGGAGGTAAGACAGCATTGGTACCTTTTTGAAATGACAGGATACGCTACTAAAACAGGGTAGGACCTGTTTTTTCTTGTGGACAAAACATGTTTTTCTTTATGGCATCTATGCCCAAACGCTGGTGCTCCTGGCCGCTGTTACAATGTTTCAGCAGAAAAGCCATGCAGGCATGAGCCATAAACTTGTCTAAAGCAGCTTTCATAGCGCTGCTGAGAGCTGAAGATAACCAGTCCGTTTCATTCTCTTGTTCCAAGGCTGGAATCGGAGTTTCACTTAGAAGAGTAGAGTCCTTTGCAAAACCCAAGGTGGGATTTTGGTCCAGAGTTGTAGAAGTGAATTTATCACACGTTGTTGTGGTAGGAATCCCATCAGGTGCTTTAGATAACAGAGTAGATCTTTTCTGATCTTCATCTTGAAATGTAACTCTCTTTTTATCTTCGGGTGATGGCGTATTCCTCCTTGACCGCATTGTATTTTGCTGCTACTTAAGGCGATGGAATCCTTAATCGGATTGAATGAATGATGCAGACGAGGTGATAGGACTTGAGTTTATTTAACGGCGTCTGGGGAAAGGAACAGCCTTCAGGATTTCAGACTAGTGGTCATGTAAGACAGGAAACCGTGGTTGGGAACCCAAAGATGTTAAAGAGACTGATTTTAAATGGGGGGAGATGTGCTTACCTGTAGCTATGGTTCAGTTTAGATGGGTTTCTCAGACCAATGCCAGGATGATTAGCGCTGGATGGAAACCCAACTAGGTGGTGTGTGTATGTGTGTCTGTGCGCGCATAACACCCTGCACCAGCCGCGTTGATGGTAACTTTGGGGCTAGGAAGGGTCTTGAGAAGATGTATTTGAGACAGACAGAGGTGCTTATTATATTTCAGTTACAACCGAGGGTGGAGTCTTTGGCATAGAGGTGGGGACTTGAGAAAGTAGTTTGTTCAGCCTGCCTTTAAACTTCATTCTTGCATCAGCAGCTCTTTCAGACGTTTTGAAAAACGAAACATAGCCTGGAAATATTTTTTCCATCGGAACAATTTTAGAATGTACCGGAATTCAACCTTTCAACTACTGTTTACATTTTTAAGCAGAGTTTTGCATGCTCTAACCACGTTTTTTTCTTTTCTTCTTCCTCTAAAATAGACAGAACCTTTCTTTCTAAACCACAAATCCTTCCAGAAACCATATTTTTTAAAAACAGTAGGATTTGTTCTCCTCATTATTCACTCTGTTTAACCATTTCTTTATCCTTCTTTTTTTGAGAACAACATAACATAAATATCAAATCTTTGTAAAGAAGGCTTTCCTAATCAATAATTTTTCCCTCTGCAGATGTGCGTAGCAAATCATTTTTTTGAGTTTAGAGAAAGTCTAATTCTATGTTTTAATTTAAGTGTCAAGTAGAGAATCGTGCGCACACTGAGGAAGCGCGCTTTTCAAAATAAACCACATAGAAATGTTTTTTTTTCACCATAGATAACACACAAAAAGTAGTTGATTTAGTATTTAAAACCCTAAAGGGATGCGTTTAAAGTTATTTTCAAAGTTGTTTTTAAAGGTATTAATAGTCTAATCATCATGCATTGGGAGATGTGTTTAAAGTTGCTTAAACTTTAGAGTTTAAACAACGTTTAATTATCATGCATTGGGGAAATTTAGTATTTAGAGTCTATTGTTTAGAATAAAATAGACGCGCTATGAGGAATTTGTTTACAATTGTCATGCATTGTGGAACTTTTGCTTAAAGTTAAGATTAAAAAATAAAACATGCTATATGTAGGGAATTTTGTTTAAAGTTACTTAGAGTTTAGAAATTTTATTTTAAAGATAGATGTGTTGTCACCTTTTTTTAGGCCGATCACAGATGAATCACAACACCGTCCGACTGGCTCTGTCTCTTTTCTAAAAGAAAAGAGTCCCGGTGGTTCTTTTTCTCTATTTAAAAGCAGAAAATCATCGACTCCACCTTTCCTAGCAAAACCACGCCTCAATACCAGTTTGACGAGCGTTTGACATAAAGTTTTTGCCCTGTGGGTGAACCCTAACCCCCCCTTCCTCCTCAGGAAGTCCCCCTCCCTCTCCCCCACGTTAACCCCCCCTCGTGCTGACCTTTGACCCCCCTTCCTCCTCCGGAAGTCCCCCTCCCCACTTTGACCACCCCTCGTGCTGACCTTTGACCCCCCTTCCTCCTCCGGAAGTCCCCCCTCTCCACTTTGACCACCCCTCGTGCTGACCTTTGACCCCATCCATCAAATCTCACATTCCTGAGTGACACAATATGGGGCTATATTCTTCTTGGGTAAAACAATTATTTTTGTAATTGATTAATCTAGCGATTATTTTTTCAATTCGATTCGCTTTTGATTCGATTTTATTATCGATTATTTAACCATTATTGGATTTATTATTTATTAATTTATGTATCTGAAATAAATACATTTCTTCATTTTAACACAGTTTAATTGTTAAAAAAAATCCCCAAAAATAAAGTTGCAGTATTAGTACAATCTTATGTCAGACGTTGCATTTAACAAGAAGTTAAATGCTGTGCAAAGAAACCATATAAATAAAGGAGAGAAAATACCCCCAAAAATATAAACAAACAAAATTTAACATTCACTTTATGCAAAAAAGTGCTCTTCATTCACACACAATTATTTTTCTGCATTTTCTCTTGTTTCTGACATAAGATTTGCAAGAGAGAGAGAGAGAGAGGCGCTGTTCATTACAATAAAATTCAGCACATTTTTCTAGTTTTTAGATGGCAACTTTGAATCCGATAAACTGGAGAAGCATGAAAAATAGTATTCAAACAGGATGAGGCATTATTAAACGTGACAATCAAGAGTTCGTTGTCGGTTTGCTTTTGCAAGCACTTAAACAATGTTGTATTAATGTCCACGACAGCTACGTTTAGCAGGTAGGTAGTGCATTACCTTTGTTAAACATGTTTACCACGACCAAATAACACTCTCTCACATTTTCGGCTTCTGCTCATAATCAGTCTGTGCACATTCTGACTCATTCTGCCAACACGGTCACAAATAAAAACTAACCAAACAGATAGCAGTAACATACACCAGACGCAGCCGTGTATGAGTATAGGCCCTCTGCGTGGGGGTGTTTGGATGATTTATAGGGGAAAATAAATAGCATTAGTAAAAAAGTTGAAAACTTACTGTGTTTAACCATTTGCTGGAACTGCTCCTGGATGCCGTAGTGCTTTTATAAGCCATTTCCATTTTGCAAAGCCGGCAGATGCCAAATTTCTCCCTTTTATTTTAAAATAGTTCCAGCCCTTTGAACTGCAAGTTCGGATGGAGGTATTTATGTCAACTGACTCACTCATGCTGACACTACTTGGTCCCGCCGTGTTTGTTTTGAAAGTCATGACACATCGACGCGCATTTTTTGCGTCAGTGTATTTTACATGTCGACGCGTCGTCCCAGCCCTAGTCTTGATAGAGCCAATGAACTGAACACATTCTTCAGTAGGTTCAGTTCAGGAACAAGCTCAGCATCCTCCTCTCCTGTTTCCAGCCAAAGATACATCCTACTCTCCTCTGACCCATACCTATCCTGTCACAACTGAGATGTTTTATCTTCCACCTCAGTAATGCACTCTTCTAATTCCACAACTTTGTCTTCAGCCAAGTCAGGAGGGGCTACTACCCCCTTTATCTCACTCTCCCACCTGTCTGTCTCTAGAAGTCAGGTGAAGAGGCAGTTGGAGGAACTGAACAAGAACAAGACTGCATGTCCAGATGGTGTCGGCCCCAGAGTCCTGAAGACCTGTGCAGAGCAGCTCTTTGGGATTCTGCAGCACCTCTTCAACCTTAGCCTGACCCAGGAGAAGGTTCCAGTGTTGTGGAAGACATCCTGCCTTGTTTCAGTTCCAAAGAAAAGTCACCCATCAGTCATGAATGACTACAGACCTGTCATCCTGACATCCTACATCATGAAGTTCCCGTAGACACTCCTGTTGCCCCACCTGAGTAAGCAAAATAAAACCTGTCAGGACCCCCTGCGATTTGCTTATCACCATGGAGCTGGCGTTAAAGATGCCCTCATCAACCAGCTTCAACCAACTCACTGTCATCTGGACAACGCAGGCTGTGAGAATCAGGTTCTTTGATTTCTTCAGTGCATTTAACACAATTCAGCCTGATTTGTTTTGTCAGAAACTCCTGAAGACACAGAAGGGGGCCTCAACAATCAGCTGGATCAATGACTTCCTGACAAACAGACCAGAGTTTGTGAGACTGAAGGATTGTGTATCAAACCAACTGGTCAGCAGCACGGGAGCAGCACAAGGAATTGTACTCTCTCTATTCCTTTTCACTCTGTACACCTCAGACTTCCAGTATAAGACAGAGATCTGTCATCTGCAGAAATACTCAGATGACTCTGGAACTGTCAGGTGTATCAGATATGGAGAAATAGCTGAATACAGAGAGCTTGTGGACCGCTTTTTGGCATGGTGTGGAAACAGTCATATTACTTTGAATGGGAACAAACAAAGGAGATGATTGTAGATTTCAGAAGAAACAGGGATAAGCTTAAGACTGTCTCCATCAAGGGAGAAGGAGTGGAAGTGGCTGAGGAGTACAGATACCTCGGAGTTCACCTGGATAATTCAATTCAGATTATTTATATAGCGTCATTTCACACCAGATGTCACCTCAAGGCACTTTACGAGAAGAGTTATTACAATAAAATGTTTAATTTAGGAATTAGAGAACCATAGAAGATTGTGTGGTGATAACCGACTGGACTGGAGAATCAACAAAAAATAATGGCCGGGTCGAGCTCAACTTTGAAAGGCGGATTACAGCTCAAAGATGGAGTGATTGACATAGCAGTTTCCCTTTTAAAGCTTCTGGTCAAAAGACAACAACTTCCGTCTTGTGTGAATTTAAAAGCAGAAAGTTCAGAGTCATCCAGGTTTTTATGTCTTCAAGACATGCCTGTAATCTACCTAACTGCTTGTATTCATCAGGATTTATGGATAAATATAGTTGTGTATCAACAGCATAACTGTGGAAATTCATGCATGCTGTGTAATTATTTTACCAATTGGAAGTATGTATATTTATATATATATAGTAAAGCAAATCGGTTCAAGCACAGAACCCTGTGGTACTCCGCAAGTAACTCTTGCGTGTGAAGGAGATTTATCATCTATATAAACATAATGGAATTTGTCACACATATGATTTAAACATGAAGGAGGTAGTAACTCGTGACACAGACATCCAGAGGACCCCAGAGCCTAGGAGCCCCAGGCGGACGAATGCAGGGCTGACTGCAACCCCAAGAGAGGAAGATAGGGAAGCAGCAGTGGAACATCCAGCAGCTACAATGCAGGGGTCTGGGAGGCTGCAGGGACGAGCCCACAGGCTTTGCTGGCAATCGGATAAACCAGAGTGGGTCTGCTCCAGGCCTCGGAGATCCCTGGGACCAAGGGTGCACCGCTCCCCAGTAGGACCCCAACCAGGGATCGGCCAACAGGGGTTCCCCGCCACCGCCACAAGGATTGGAGGTCTGCAGCAGGCTGATGGATGACACACGCCGCCGCAACTCTGGGACAGCTCCCACCACCGACATCACAGCCAACATCTGCAGCAGTGGCCCCCACACCAGCCAAGCCCGAAATAGTCACATTAATTAAAAGAAATAAACTCTGAAAGGGGGACATTTATATGCTCACCCCCTTCCTACATGAAATTCTGTTTTAGTGGTCTTGTTTTTTAAATGATTACAGAAGATGTTTGTATACAATCAGATCTGTAAATTCATGAGCAAATAATACAGATTTATTTCTAATAAACCTTGATTGCTGATAAAGAGATATAACTTTTTGATTAGAGTGCTACAGTGTAAACTACTAAATCTTGACTTTTCTTCTGAATATTTCATGGTTCTATTGGCAAATGTATTCTAAAGACTTTTGACACCTATCTCTCCTGACAACTGCTTCACCCCCACACTACCACACACACCAATGTAACACATTAGTAATTATATCCATAACATGGAACATCTTGAGGTGTCATTCACACTTGCTTACATTCCAGTAATTGAACATGCATATCTAGGAAACATATATGGAAACACATCAGATGTGTTCAGAGGCACCAGATTTGTTTTTTCTTTCCTAGGTGGATTGTGTATGCCGTGTGGAGCCGCCAGAGCTGAACCTGTGACAGCTGCACGGCTGGTTGAGTACCTCATGCTGCCAAGCTATCAGTTTGATGTCTGAATTACAGTGTACAAACATCTTTATTAGCCATATTGCAGCTTAACATGAATCTGTGTTGATCTCAGCAATTAACTAAAAATATCAAACTTGAATCTTGTTTTTATACATTTCTTATATCTAAGGTAGAAGATATTTGCATTTAATGCAAACAAAGCATGGCTCTGGGATAAGTCAATTTTGATAAGCCACCTCTTCAAGGCAAGACAGCAAGGCAATTTTATTATTATAGCACACATTCAACAAGGTGATTTGAGGTGCTTTACATGATTTGGTGATAGAGAACCAAACAAAGCATATGGTTAAAAACAGTTATTTAGGAAAAGCATAAAAATAAAATTTATGTAATTTAAAAAAGACATAAGCACATAAAAAAAAATATTGGAAGCATAGTTAGTGTAAAAACAGCTATTAGAAATCAAGCATAACACACAGAAGAGTCAAAGTGTAAGTTACTTAAAATTCAATTTAAATAATAAAATTTAATATTCAAAAGTAATACACTTTTAAAAAAAATATTTTCTTTATTTTTTCTTATTTTCATGTATTTGTGTAGAAAAGAGCAACTGTTTAAAAACACATAAATAAAATGTATGGTGTAAATACAATAAAACCTCATTCTAGATGATCATTTGATTTTATGTAAACAGGAAAAGGGAAATAAAGGGAAAGTAAAGGCCTTTTTTGCTCAGGCAATAACTTTACCATCAAACTCTATGATCATTCTATCCCCAATCTTTTTGTGAAGCATTAACATATTTTTGTAAGGTGACAGACAGCAGAGAGGCTTGAGGAGATAGAGAAGGAGAGACCAGAGTAGGTAGAGGACGAGAAGCAGGAGCAGATGAAGGGAGAGAGGCTGGAGGAGGTAGAGAAGGAGAGCCTGGACTAGATAATATTATAGAGGCTGGAGGAGGAAGAAGTGAATGAGAAGCTGAAAAAGAGGTTTGAAATTTACAGGTGAGGTTATATAATGCTGGATATCATGAGATTCAGCACTGTGACAGATTAAATCAAATGTACTTATAAAGTGCTTTTCATGCAAACAGAAACAAAAACTGCTTTACCTGATAAAAACAGTTTAAACATTGGAATAAAACAAGCCTTCACACACAGAATATAACATAGCAGTTAAAACATGTTAGTATGATGATAATCTGAATAACAATGATTCCCCACGTGGCTTTAAAATCAGAGCCTTATATCTAAGATGCCTCATCATGTATTACTTTTGTATTTGTATGTGTTTACAGCAGTTGGTATACGGTTGTCAAATTTATATTGTGGTTGACTCCTAAGGAATCTGATCCAATTGACATGATGCACAGTTGCTCTACAGCCCTGCACTAAAGAGTAAAGATTAGAACCTGTCGAATTTACCTTCTTGTCTGTCATTAGTTACTTTAAGCTATAACATCTGCATAATGTGAAATTATGATTTTGAAATGTCAACTTTCAAAAGTGTTGCCTTGGAGCACTTTTGTGTCCCCACCAATCTTAAAATCAAACCTACTCCCTTGTGTGTACCACACAATTTTATTTAGAAATATAATGTAATTCACACACACAAACACACACACACACACACATCAATCTACTTCTCTTGCTAGTACAAGTGAAGACCAGACAAAATGTCCTAACTTTGGCCACGTCCACACTAAGCCGGATAATGCCTTAAACGTAGAATTATTTAGTCGACACCCACCTATCGTCCACACTAACCCGGCGTCGTTTAAGGTCTATGGTCGGATAACTATTAGCAGGGTAAGAGAGCCGTGTAAATCTTAATTCAACGGCTAAGCGAGCTAGTGTGGACAGCTTCCCCGGATAATGAAAGGAAGTGGCCTCAATGATTGCTGCGTCAATAACAATATGACACTACAGAAAAAGACAACAGCGAAGAGTAATAAATCGATCTCGTCGTCTGTCCACGCCAAAAACTCTTCTTCTGAGCAGCTATTGTTCTCTTCGGTTAACGGGACAAGCAGATACAGTATGTACTGTGTTGTAGAGCTTCTTGTATATTATGTAGGCGCTGGCGTCACGTAGATTATACCCGTGTTCCGTTCGTCCTTTCACGCATGCCCAGTATTTGCACAGGTCTGTATGGGATTGCACAATCATGGGACCTTAAACGGACCTTAAACGAGGCGTAAATGCTCGTGTTGAGTGGATTACATTAGGCGTCTAACTCCCAGTATAACCTTATCGGCTTAGTGTGGACGTAGCCTTTGTTTTAATGGAAAACTACCGTTTTTTGCTATTTGGTCCATCCATTCACAATCAGTGTACATCCATATAATGGGAGTTATTGAGGGTACATGTGCAGCCTCTAAATAAGGCATTATCTGCCACAAAACTCCTTCATTTCATCAATGTTTTATTATTAATCACTAGCAATATTACCCTGTGATTTTGGAACTTCTCGGAGGTGCTGCAGTGTAGTCTGAATGGGTTTTTACCGGCTTTTAATCCAACCGATTCCAATTTACACTAACCAGCTATTTTAATGATGTGGCAGCCATCCGTCATTGCAGCTGTAGTCTGCGTAGGTTGCAGAGAGGGAGCCTCTGGAAGCTGAACTTTCTTCGAGAATGCATGATGCTAGAAAAATTCAATGTTTGCTCAAGTAGCACTCTAGCAGTAGCTCAGTTGGTAACAACATTGTGGTCTTGTTTGGAAGACATATTTATCTCATTATTATGTTAGTATTTATGTAATTAGATGGTATCTGTCAAGAAGTTTGTATTAGTGTTGTCAATATTATTAAAAGGACTACAGCATATGGTACTGTTAAAACTGCTAACAATTTATGTATTTTTCATGTAGTCTACTTGCTCAAAACACACATTTGTTATGTTTTAGTATAATATTTTTTATTAATTTAGTAAGAAAATTCACTTTTTATAGTTTTGAAGTTATATAGTATTGTTGTGGTAGTGATGGTGTTTCAGATGCATTAATATATATTTTTTTATATTTATATTTACGGTGAACAGTTATATTTACTATATATTTTGAAGTAGGGGTGGAGCAAAACCTGAATATGTTATTCAGAGAGGCACAAATTATGTATTATTACGAATATGTATTTCTAACAAATACTTCATGAAATATTTGTATTCGGGAGCAAGACAGATTTCCAGCATGATGCCAACCATGAAAAGAGCCACTGCAGCAATTAGTTCACTTGCACTTCTTGTAGTCTTGCACTGCCCAATCATGAAGGTCAAGGCAGACACTTAACTCCCCTGCACTGCCCAAAGCTCTAGAACTGGCTTTATAACTATTTCCAGACACTAATGCCCCTTTTCCACTAGGGCCGGTACGGTACGGGTAGCTTTAGAATGGTTCTGCCGTGTTTCCATTACTTGTGTGCGCTCCGAGCCGACCCCATTTTCATGGACTACACCCATGTATGCCCACCTATGGACTGATTGGTCCAGTAATGTTATATCCCTCTCACTCCCACCTACTGTTACAGCGGTAGCTGCTGATGGCTTGGCGTTGTTTGTTTGAAGTGATGTTTCAGATGTTAATAACAGTAACAGCACCAAAATTATAATTGTTCTCTATAAAATTGGAAATGTTCCGAGGTTTAATTTTTCTTTTCTTTAAGTAGCTCCATAAAAAAAAAAACTAAATAAACAACATAACTTTGGGCTTTGTAAACTGTTTTATAGCATTTAGAGAGGGTTGTGGTTTGATTTACCTGGAGCGGAACAATGACGGGGAGAATCGACATTGATACTGGCTAGGACTTTGCTTGCAGCAGGGGAGAAAATGGCTTCATATGGGCTGCATATATATTAATATGTCCATTAAAATCAAAATGTAGTTAAATTGCAAACATGCACCTCTCCAAAAGCCTTGAGAAAGTTCAATATTGGTCAGTAATTTCAGCTCTACACCCTCAGTATTTCACAATGTGACATTTGTCTAAACCTGCGCCCTTAATTGTCCTTGGCTGTCCCAAGTTTTCTTGCTTGTTTCCCTAAGTACCTGATTGTTAAACATTTGTGGATTCCCTGTCCTTCATCTTATCTTTGTTGTTATTTGTCCTCTTTGTCACCATCTCAGAAAATGACATTCATCTTTGTACTCCTCTGTTTGGTCAATAAATTATTTTTTTTAGGTTCATCTCACCTATGCATCTGGGTTCTTCCCACAAAATATGACACAGCAGGATACTGGAGGGTGTGTGAGATGTCGCCCAACCAATTCACATGTGTTTTGTGGACTTAGAGAAGGCATTCGTTTCTGTAGGAGCTTGGTTCCCATTGCCCATAAAAAGTCAGACTCATTTCAGGTCAGAATTGGACTCCACCAAGTTTGCTCTCAGACAGCCCTCAAAGCTGGGGATGATAGTTCAATTCTTTTGTATTGAATCCATGCTTTACATACTTTTATTTTTGATACACCATTTCTATCATTATCCCACCCCCACTCCCCCTTGGTGCCCTAGGTGCAGTGCACATTACGTGAGGGAGGAGCGCCAGTACTGAATGTATAGTTATTCATGCATGTCATGGTTTGGTTATGTGTATGAATTTGATCAATTTATAATAACAAGATTACAAGCTAGTCAAGAAAAAATAATCAGAATGCTGTTAGGTTTCAGTTGCTGTGTGTATGTTTGGGTTTGCCTTCTCAACCGCTTTCACTGCAGGGTGTGACAAGCAGGTGCTGCAACCTGTGTTCCTCACCTGAGCTCCTAACTTGTCTAGTTTAAAAGGCGAGTGGATCCTAGAGGCTGACTCCAGATGATTCTCACTCTGGTACATGGGCTACCTGTTTTCTTGCTTCTTTCAGTAAAGATTCTAGTTTCACTTTTCAGTTTGGTCTTTTCTTCCTCTCCTTGTAGATCCATTCCTGACTCCATCTCTGTTGTGCTGGACATCTTTAACCCTGATCTTAGATTTACTTTTCTCCCTGTCTGATTCCTCCACTGTAGGATTCAATTTCTCTCTGGTTCTGCTCCGACCAGCCTCCACATCACTCCCTACAAGGACTATTCATTCTAACCTACGCCCCTGCTCTCCACAGTCGCCTGCGTGTCCACCCTCCAATGATTATACTTGCAGAAAAAAAAGAGACAATGTCCGGATTCTCGATCCCCCATCATCTGCACCTGTGTCGTCCTGTCTGAACCTCCTCACTTCCTATTGTTAGCACCTGTGCTCCCTGAGTGTCTTCACCTGTTCCTCCTTGTCTCCCCTTATTTAAGATCCAGCGAGCGCTTCAGTCCTCGCTGGATCATTATTGTGCACCTAGTGTATGTTGTCTCATCTTATGTTGCTGCACATCAATAAAAGTTCACCTTACCTGGAACTCTGCTTCTGCGCCTGGGTCCTTCGTCCCTCCCTGCAGCAGCAACTTGTGAGAGACGGCTTATCAACTTACCAAACCACATATCCCCTGCCAACCTCAGCCACTGTTCCCTACCTTCCGCCTCTGAGCCTCTCAGTGTCATCATCCAATTAAGGTCACCTTCACTTCTCTACAATATTTATTCAAAAGACTGCGTTTTCAGAGTTAATTTCTAACTACTGTTGAATTAAAAGTTATCAAATAATTCTGTGCATGTTCAAAACAGAGACAAGGAACCAATTTCCAGTTCTTAACATTTATTTTGAACAGATTAACAAATTGCAGTTTTACAGAGGAATTTTGCCCCCGTCAGTTCCTCTGTGGTCCAGATTTAAAGAAATCTGAACAATTAACTGATCTTCATTTCACAGCTTTATAGACAACCGGGCCTCTAGGCGTTTCTAATCTCTCCAATCAGAACATTTTCATACAGTGTCTGAGCTCTTATTTGCTGTCAGAGAATCCTGGAGTCAGAAGATGGGTCGTCTCTTTTCTGGGTCAAAGGTTCATTATAAAGATTTATGGTTAAATGGCTATCTGCTTCTCTAAAACTTTTTCTCCCAGTTTCTTATCTAAACATCCTGCTTTTACAACATGCCATAAACTTTAGCCAAAAGTTTTACGACTTAAAAGCTTAGCCCCATAAACCATACTGACAAACCCATCTTTACCATCATGCAAGCTAATTAAAACAGACTTTTACTTTCTGAATACTAACTACAGATTATATAAACATTTAATACGAGACTGTTATATAAAGTAGCCCCAAAAAATATGAGTAACGACACTACTCACCTGTTTCCCGCCTGCTGAGTTCACCGCCCTTGCTTCCCGTTCAAGTTACTCTCTTGTGCTCTCATCCTCTCACTCCAAAATAAACATGTGAAACCGCTGACTTGCCGTCTGGAATTGTGTCTGCATTAGAGTCTTTAAAAACCCAAAAATTACAACTGCAGCTCTTTTTTATTCTTTTATTTGACATTTTGTTTTAACACAGTATTTTGTAATCAACACAATTTACACACACATTCCATCCAAAATTAGTCAAGCGATCCAAAAGACAATTAAGAAATCAGCATTATTTATTATTTATTTATTTTTCTACGCATTTATTTACTTTTGGTGCAAATCTTAAAATGTTCAGATGTAAAGCATTTTTCGTTGTAGCTTCAGCTACGGAAACACACTTAAAATATTATTACAGTAAGTGATGTGTATTATATAGGTGTGACTCTTTGACTCACTACATCGGCACCAAGGCTAGTCATAAAGACACTCCCCAACGTATGCATTACTCTTTTCTTGTAGAGTACAACTTAATCCTATTTCAGCGTTCTTTTAGATGATTCTTGGAATATTAGCTGCATTGGCAGATACCATGAAGCTCAGAAGGAATGTCTATCTTTTTAATATGATATTCTATTTTCTAATGAAATTCTTGACTATTTTAGCATTTTGTTGTATGGGGACATGTACTGGTAATTGTATTTACACTAAGCAGTGATTTTAGTTAAGAAGAGCTTTATAAATGTGGCTTCAATACCTAGAAATGAAAAACTTGACCTCTCTTCTTGATGTCAAACCCCTAATATTTCTGAAAGAAATTGCTGCCAAGGAGCATCTTAGAATGCCCCCAAAACGATAGGCTTCTGTTATACTCATAGACATGAGTGTGGTAAAAACAGGATAACACTGGCCTTGTTGAGTAGATGTCATACATGTACTGTACACAAATGGTAGTTTCGTAAACAAAATAGATGCAAAGATCAACCCTACCTTGAATCAGCATTTCAGGCTAGTGGTAGTCTATTGGTAAGGAGTATGTTTTCCTTTTGAGCCCTTTCAGTACATATTTAACCGCATCTAAACATCACAGCCTGAGCATTGTTTATGATCATGTCAGTCCCTTTATGAAAACAGTTAGTGTACCCATCCATAAGGGGTTTCTTGAGTATGAGTTTACTAAACTTCAAGGGTCCCCAAAGTCACAAGATTTGGGTGCTTAGAAGAGTAAATTAAAACTAGGTTAAGGGTTTAGACATGACATTTTAATGTTCATGGCTAGGCTTTAGGACAGGCTGTAGACTATGAACTTATTCAATCAAAAGATCTTATAAGGGAAAATGTGTATGCGGTTGTCACTGCACAAGAAAAATGAAATCCAAGATTGACACCAAGGTTGTTTAATCCCCAATACCCACTGATACAGACTTAGCACACTCAGAGCCTTGTCTGATTAGGCTCCTATTGACTCATGTGGGCACAATCACGAGTACTTCCCAACACCTGATAACATTAACTTGTGCTTAGCATCCCAACTAGCACACTCCCCACAACCCCTAAATATATGTAGACTTGCTAATTTGTCCCACCTTTCCCCACCTGCTAGCTTTATTTCCCTCTCTTCTTGTTAGGACAAACACCTAGCATAAAATTATCATCAATCTGCTCTCAGCCAAGCCACAGACCCAACAGAGGTATTAACCTGATAGGATCTTTGGTCCTTCGTCACACACTGACAAAAACACATATATTGATGCTTGCCTCTGCCCACATCTGCACACAAATTCACACAGAAGTTGTTGTGTATGGTCATACAATGAATGATTGTTCTTCTGTTATCTGATGTTTCAATCCATGGTTTCTTTCCATTCTGCAGCAAGGGGGAATTGACTCCTGAATGCTTGTAGTGAGAAAACAAATTCTTATGATCTGGGTCAGATAGTACTCCCATCAGCAAGAGACAATTCTGGATCAGAATAAAAACAGAGCCTTAAACAGGTAGGAAAATAGAGGACAAGACTGCCTCCAGAAAATACTCACCACTTACGATATTTCACCCAGTGATCCAGGAATAAATTACTGTTTCTATATCCATGAGAAAAATATATATCTCCATTCAACTCCTTAACACATATAAAGCTTTTTGCTTGTGCATACCCATATCCTTTTTACTTATAGCACACTGTACATTGCTGTGTAAGTCTCGTAAATCCATGGAACAGAACTCAAAGGGATAAAGTTCCTTTTTTCTCTGCAAATAGTTTAGCTTTTGAGGAAATAGGCTTGTAAACATATAGATGCATAAAATAATCTGGCTGTCTATTCTGAGTCTGAGGAATCACTAGCTTTTTTTTTCACACCCATGAACTTGTGAAAAACTTTGCAAGGTAAAAAATATATATATTTCAGGGGCTTACATATTATGTTTGATGTCACCCCACTGAATATACACTGCAAAGAAGCTGATCAAAACTTGTTACACACAAAGTGACTATTCTGTTGTCAGACATGTGTGATGGAAATATTTCAAGGTAATGTAATTTAATAGATTAATTAAATGTTAGTAAATGCATCTATGGAATATGTCATGTAGAAGATCATCAGAGTATTTAAACAGACATCAGTGAGGAGCAGATTAGATTAGGAGGCCTCTCACCTCCAACCGTTTAGCTTTAATTTGTCAAGTGTTTTGTTAACCTTGGAGGACTAGACATCGATACTGTGTCAGGGAGTGAGGAGGAATATTGTTTTACTTGAGGAAGGGTTTTAGGAATGAGAGTGAGAGGAGAAGTTTGACTGTTATCCTCCTCAGAGGCCCTGCATAATCCTGGCCAATGAAATTAATAAAATATGAGAAAATGGCTGTTGGGATTGGAACCTCATCCTTGCTTAAAGGAAAACTTTTTTTTATGACAGTATTGGTGCCGAACATTCGCTCAGTTAGCGGTGCAGACTAGAGGAGTTGTCTGGCCTTTTTCTTTAATCTCTGGCTCTCCGATCCAGCTACAAGACATAGTGATAAGGCTCTTGTAGCTCCCAGGCTGTTCACTGCCTTGGACAACAGAACCCGGGAAGTTGACGCAGTCCTTATTCCAGAGAGGACTTTCTTGTTTCACCTCCTTCTATCTGGCCTCAGGGCTCCAAGAGCTAAGAGAGGTTAGAGCAGCTGGCACCAATCTTTTTGCATTGACAACCCACCTGTTCACCAATGACTTTTAGTCCAGTGATTAAAGACGGAAGTATGATGAAAGCATGGGTTTTAGTTGCTTTTAGTTCATTTATTATACTTTTTATGTTTACTAATTATGGATCTGTTCTCTGAATGGGAAAATATAGAATCAGTGATTGGAATTAAATACATGCTTACTTCATAATGACTTTATAATTATAAAATCATTATAAAATCATTCTTGTGTCTCTTAAATTCCACTGTTGGATGTCCTGTATTAATCTTTTTTTTTTCTGTTAGCAGTGAGAGCCAGGAAGAGACCAACTTTAATGCTAGCCTTTAATCAAGCATGTTTTCATGTTTTGTGTTCTCGTTTTGGGACGCTAGGGTCAGACAGGTTAAGGACTGGACACAGATAGTGATAAAGTTTGTATGAGAAGGAGAGGATCTGAATTAAAATAAAAACACAATAAATTAAATAAAAAGGGTGAAATAGAGAAAAAAATAAGAAAAACAGTTATTAATAAACCCATCGGGGATGTCAGTGAGCAAAAGGACTGATGAGGAGGCATAGGAGTACGGTCAACCTGGGAGGGGAGAAGCCCTTTTCTTCCTAAACTTCCAGCAGTTTTGGGACTGAGGACTTGACCTCTCGTGCCAGACCGACCACTGCTGAGATTTTGAGATGCTGCTCTTCCTTTTATTTGTGGACGTTTCCAGGGTGATGAAAATTTTACTCGGGAGTCTCTGTGCTTTCACACTGAAATTGGTGCACCAGGGTTTTTCTTGCTTCCTAGAGAAGAAAAATGGTTTTGCATATTTGGGGCAGGGGTATAAACATAAACAATGCGGGGGCTTCAGAGCTTGTATTGTTTTTCCTTAAATAAATAAAAAGTTTTACAGTTGGTTTTGAAACAGATTCTCTAGGTTGAGAAGTGTGAGGTGTAGGTTAGGATCCTTGTTTTTTTTTGTTTTTACCGGAGTGAGTCAAGCTACCTCATGGTAGTGATCCTTGGAGTCTGAAGTAGTAACATTTATCCAAATTGATAACTACATGGATAACCAATAAGAAAAAACAGCTGAGGAAAGGGTTGGTCTGTTTTATTATAATCATTAACATGTTTGGGGTGTTTTTAAAAACAGTCTTAACATTCAGTGAAGAAACCAGTGAATCTACCTGGTTCCAATTGGGGTCAAAAGGTCATGATTGAGTTAAGGAGAGTCTAATAACATCTTATCATAACTAAGGACAGATTTTCCTTATCACAAATTAAGGAGCAGCCAAGGTTGCTCATGTCAGAACCAAAATACGTATAGGTGTAGGACAACTGCTTGTGCTAACATGACAAATTTGGGGTAAGCATTTACTTTGACAGAGTATGTATGTTTTGGCTGTGAATAACTATTAATAAGTGCTGAATTTAATGTCAGAATGACCAAGTTTGCGGCACCATTCTGGACTCAAGGAAAATAACAATAGCCAAATAGTTCAGTCTCAGTTAAGGAGTATGATAACATCCCTGATAAGGGTGCAATAATTCAAGAATAAGTGAATAAATATGTTACTGGCATTCTTTGAACAGCAACTTTCCAAAGTACAGGAGTTTACTTTAAAAATGCAACTTTCCAGCCATGTTACTACTTCATTAAACTAGTAGCACACAACTGAATGACTAAGTAAAAAAATATATAATAAAATGAACTCTTTAGGTGCTGGTTTTTTTCTGTAAAATATTCAATACTGATATCACAAGTTCAAAATGTTGTAGCTTTAATATGGTTATCTATAAAGGTATACTGTAAATGAGAAAAATCTGCAGCATGATCCAAAGTTAGTGATGGGAGCAAATTCACACATTTAATTTGTATATTATGATGTCATCAGGAATGTTCAGATCAGATGTTTATCTTTTTTAGTTTGTTTAAAACGCATTTATTTTAAATATTTATGTTGTACATATTATATAGGTCTATGTTTTTCGACATATGTATTTTGAGTGTTTATTAGCATTTTGTTCAAGAACAGGTGGACACCCTGCTTAATTCCTTTGTTATGAGGCTCCATTAATCTATTCAATACATAAAACAACAGAATTTATTGGGCTCAGAATTTTACAGATCCATCCCCAAAATAACCAACATGCTCATCAAATTGTCTGATCCACGATTGATGCTCTTCATCGAACTCTTCCTCAAATTTCCCCATCATCATCATCATCATCATCATCATCATCATCATTATCATTTGCCTTGGGAAAGTTAACTTTACTGCTGTTTATCAGTTTATTAGCAGTCTGATTGCTCTCGTGTTTTCCACTGTGTCTGCTGCTATTTCCTCTGACTTTTATATTCCTGCTTCTTCTGTCACGATTACCGTTGTTATGATCACCCCTGCTACCCGGTCACACACCCGAACGTGACGAACAGCAGCGGACCTGTTACTGCTGTGGAGCGGCATGACGAACAGGACCGGCTGTGTGCTGTTTGAATTTCGCTTTCTTTCTCCCTGGACAACTTAACATCTTCATCCGAGGGTAATTATTCGCATTGAGAATCTGAATTAGCCAATACTTCATGGCGGGGAACTCAGACGTCTCGGCATCATAAGTTTTATCTTTCTAAATCTCGCTCTCTATGCTGTGACTGAAGCAGCTGCACGCGATCTTTCCCACTCGCACAGCTGCATAAAAAGCTTATTTACTCCAAAAGTTTCCATGGTAACACACCCAAAAATTAAAGTTAGACATGTCCACCATCTCCTGATGTAAAGTAGTAATTAATTAGCTGTCATATCTGCCTGCATAATACAAGGAGAATACATTGATGTAATTGCTCTTTTGTTTCTGGGCTTAGGATAAGGCCCTCAACCTAAACTTAATTATTTTTAAAAGGGCCAGGAACAGCTTGGGTAGAGGAGAATGTTGATCAGCAGATAGTTCAAAAGGTTGAATGTTAACTATGATGAAACAGTAATAATGGAAATTTGAAATTAGTACTATATTTAACAGCTGTACTTGGACTGTTCGACACCAAGTCTAGATGTAATATTCAATGAGACCTGCTGTACTTTTGAGAAAGGTCAGGTCCTTCAAGCTTTGCAGCAATATGCTACATATCTTTTACAAGTCTGTTGTCGAGAGTGTTATCTCTTCATCCATCATCTGTTGGGGTAGCAGCATCAGAGCCAGGCCAGTAAAAAGGCTCAACAACCTCATGCAGAAGGGTGGTTCTGTTCTGGGGACGACTGTAAACAACTGGAGATAATTATGCAAATAAGGATTCTTCATAAAATTAAAAAGATTGTGTAAAACCCTGAGTATCCTCCTCATGAGAACAGAGTATCTTCATTCGGAGGCTTATTCAGTTTCACTGCAACACAGACTGATACAGGAAATCCTTTCTCACCACAGCCTTTATGGTCTACAACAACTGGATGAAAAATGAATTCATTATGAGCTACAACAACACTTAATTTCCCTCTGGGATCAATAAAGTATTTTTGAATTCGAAAAAAGGAGGGTATACAACATCTCACTCTCTGTAGTGTAATTTTTTCCTAGTTTCCTGACAGATGACCCCACCAGTGTGGTGGTCCCGAAGGAGCAGGAAGGTCGTCAAAAGCAAAATGAATGAAGAGGTGAACAAAAGGGATTGTGTTGTGAGTATTTCAAGATAATATGAATTAATTGATTAATTGGATGTTAGTAAATGCATTCAGGGAATATGTCATGTAGAAAATCAGTGTTTAAACGTCAGTTAGGAGCAGATTTGATTGGGGCATTGACCTCCTTCACTTATGGAATAGCAAGGATGTGTTGACGCTGTAATTGTTGGTAAATACAGCTTTTGGGCAATTTTATATTGCAAGGCCAATTGATCTAAAATGGTCTTTTGGCGACTTTAAAGTAGTGGATTATTTTTATCTTCTATTTTTTTATTTCTATTATAGCACATAATTTTCATTTCTTAACTTTATATAACAAATTATTTGCATACATCTGTCAACATCTGTCAGCTGTCAAAATCTTGTTTGTTTCAGGCTCAGAATTTTTGTTTACCAAATGGGTATTTCAGGAAGAACGTTTTCTGGATGCTAGAGGTACTTATATTTGGTATCTTGGTGGATTAGGAACATATGAATTATACATTCTGTTCTCAAAAAAGAGGTTATTGTTCTTTTATCTCTAACGGTAATGAAGAAGGATTGTTAAATAATGATTGAATTGACTGTCCATCCAGCAGTCTGACTCATTTTATTATATGAAAGATAATAATTATTTATCTAATCAACACTTTGATTACTGATGAAAAAACTTGCATGTATCAAATGCATCTTGATCTAATACAAATATTACACATGTAACATAAAGATATCTCAGATCTGACTATGGTGACTGAATTTTTTTAACGCCCTGTTATCTGATAAAGTTCTGGTAGTCAGCATTGTACTTGCTCTGATGGAAAATGTGCTGCAAAATTAAATGTATGTATAAACACAAACTGATGGATTCTACAGCAAATTATTCTCTTCAGTCAAGAAGCAATGCTAAAAAGACTGTTTCTTGCCAAACACCAGAAGGTTCTAAATTAAATAGAGTTTTTTTAAAGATATCTTCATCAAATTACTTTTATTCTTTACAGAAGAGTAAGACACTGCATAATAAAAACAATACCTGCAACACATTTTACAATGCTTTTTGGGCACATATAAAAATACTTAATTTTGGTATAAGTGTTGAATCAACTTTTCAATTTTTTGCTGCAGACAGTTTCATGAATATATACACTACCGTTCAAAAGTTTGGGGTCACCCAAACAATTTTGTGTTTTCCATGAAAAGTCACACTTCTTCACCACAATACGTTGTGAAATGAATAAAAAATAGAGTCAAGACATTGACAAGGTTAGAAATAATGATTTTTATTTGAAATAAGATTGTTTTTACATCAAACTTTGCTTTCATCAAAGAATCCTCCATTTGCAGCAATTACAGCATTGCAGACCTTTGGCATTCTAGCTGTTAATTTGTTGAGGTAATCTGGAGAAATTGCACCCCACGCTTCTAGAAGCAGCTCCCACAATTTGGATTGGTTGGATGGGCACTTCTTGCGTACCATACGGTCAAGCTGCTCCCACAACAGCTCAACGGGGTTCAAATCTGGTGACTGCGCTGGCCACTCCATTACCGATAGAATACCAGCTGCCTGCTTCTTCTCTAAATAGTTCTTGCACAATTTCGAGGTGTGTTTTGGGTCATTGTCCTGTTGTAGGATGAAATTGGCTCCAATCAAGCGCTGTCCACTGGGTATGGCATGGCGTTGCAAAATGGAGTGATAGCCTTCCTTATTCAGAATCCCTTTTACCCTGTACAAATCTCCCACCTTACCAGCACCAAAGCAACCCCAGACCATCACATTACCTCCACCATGCTTAACAGATGGCGTCAGGCATTCTTCCAGCATCTTTTCAGTTGTTCTGCGTCTCACAAACGTTCTTCTTTGTGATCCAAACACCTCAAACTTGGATTAATCCGTCCACAGCACTTTTTTCCAGTCTTCCTCTGTCCAATGTCTGTGTTCTTTTGCCCATCTTAATCTTTTTTCTTTTATTGGCCAGTCTCAGATATGGCTTTTTCTTTGCCACTCTGCCCTGAAGCCCAGAATCCCGCAGCCGCCTCTTCACTGTAGATGTTGACACTGGTGTTTTGCGGGTACTATTTAATGAAGATGCCAGTTGGGGACCTGTGAGGCGTCTGTTTCTCAAACTAGAGACTCTAATGTACTTATCTTCTTGCTCAGTTGTGCAACGCGGCCTCTCACTTCTTTTTCTACTCTGGTTAGAGCCTGTTTGTGCTGTCCTCTGAAGGGAGTAGTACACACCGTTGTAGGAAATCTTCAATTTCTTAGCAATTTCTCGCATGGAATAGCCTTCATTTCTAAGAACAAGAATAGACTGTCGAGTTTCAGATGAAAGTTCTCTTTTTCTGGCCATTTTGAGTGTTTAATTGACCCCACAAATGTGATGCTCCAGAAACTCAATCTGCTCAAAGGAAGGTCAGTTTTGTAGCTTCTGTACCGAGCTAAACTGTTTTCAGATGTGTGAACATGATTGCACAAGGGTTTTCTAATCATCAATTAGCCTTCTGAGCCAATGAGCAAACACATTGTACCATTAAAACACTGGAGTGATAGTTGCTGGAAATGGGCCTCTATACACCTATGTAGATGTTGCACCAAAAACCAGACATTTGCAGCTAGAATAGTCATTTACCACATTAGCAATGTATAGCGTGTGTTTCTTTAAAGTTAAGACTAGTTTAAAGTTATCTTCTTTTATAAAGTACAGTGTTTTTTCTTCAAAAATAAGGACATTTCAATGTGACCCCAAACTTTTGAACGGTAGTGTATATATATATATATGTGTATAAAAAGTGCATCTTCCATCAGTCTTCTGCCACCTTCCTTGGATATTTCGTCTCTGACCAAGGTGTCACCATGGACCCTCAAAAAGTTCCTGCAGTTGCTAACTGGCCCCAACTCTCTATTCTTAAACAGCTCCAGTCCTTTCTGGGATTCTTCAACTTGTATCACTGCTTCATCCGTGACTTCGGTAAGGTTGTTGCTCCCCTCATTAATCTCACCCAACCCGGCGATTCTTTCTACCCCCCGGGGGCCTTCAAGGCGTTCAAGGAGCTCACTAAGACCCCTTCTGTTTTGTTGGGGTTTTTTTTCAAAAGACTCTCACTACCGCCTCCACCATCTGTGTCCGGTCCAAGCCTTCCACTCTGAAACTGGCTGGTTACCTTCGTCATCTTCCTGTGCCTTCCCATCCCTGGTCTCATGTGGGTATCGACTTCATCACCAGTCTTTGCACCACTGAAGGAATGACTACCATTGCCACATTCTTGGAAAGGTTCTCCAAGTCCATCCACAAGGTTGCTCTACAAGGTCTGCCCCCTGCCTGCAGTACTAGCTAACCTTTAAAAGAGAGCAAACATTGGCACCTTTGACTGCCAATTTCCAAGTGTCAGCTCCCTTGACCGCAGTCTTCAGTGGAGAATTCATCATTAGACATGGAGAAGTGCTTTTGAACTGCTGTCAACAACTTAAGACGAGATGCCAAATGCGGATTGAGCAGTTGGTTGTGATATGCTACCTGGCGGCCTCCTGCTAGCTTAGCCCAAACCGGGTCAGCCTTCAATAGTTAACCTTTGCACCCCAGCACCTCACCTTTCAATGCACCTCCGTTTTTGTCTGTTGTTTGCAGGAGCCTGACCTGCAAGACCTGGTGATGAACAAGCATTGCTCTCACAGTAAGATTCAAGCAAAAAGATTCCCAACTCAGTCACAGACACACAGAGTAGCTAGCTGATGCTAAAGTGTGGCGTAAATACAGAGACTTGAATCTGACCAAACAGGCTTCGTGTAAGTGTTAGAAACACTCCCCTTATTTGAATACACTCCTGGAAATGTGTAAATAAAAGTGATCTAGAAACGTGTAATTAAATGTGATCTAGAAATGTGTAAATAAATCTACAAGTCTAGTTGTATTCGATTGAAATTTCCTTGAGATAATGAAATTAATACATAAATAAATGGGGGATAAATAAATAAGTAAATGTGGAGATGGATAAATAAATACAAGTAAAGACAAGTTAATAAATAAATGTAGAGATGAATAGATAAATATGAAATGAAATAATTCAGTAGATGTGTAAATAAATTTAACATGGCCAACTTTGCTTCTCGATCATTCGTCCTTCCAGAAAGAATTCCCCTAAGAATTTCTAGTTCTAAAAGGTACCTCTTCCTCGCAGATCCAAGATCCTCCTTGTTCCTCCTGGATTCCACTGTCGGCAGTTCACCTTCCGAATTTCTCTCCCAAACCTTCCAGGACGTTCTGCCGCCATCAACCTTCCTGGGATTCTCTCCAGGTCAGTCTCTGCACCGCTTCTCCGTCTAGTTAGTCATACTCACCTGCTGTCACAAACCTGCTTGCCTGCCTCTCTGTCCTCACCACCTGCAAACACAAATACAAGAATCAGCATCATCTCCAGCTAACCATAGCAAACAAAATCCCACAGAATTCCTCTGGACATTAATAAAGCTAATTCTCATCAACAAGATCTCCCAGTTCCTCTCCTCTCCATTTACTCACTCTCTGTTTTTACTACAGTCCATTCCAGCCGTCCGTTCCTAATGTTTCTCCCGAGACAACATCTTGCTTTTAAATAAAACATTTAGTTGTTTTTTTTTCTGACAAAACCATACTCGTCTGAGCACCAGCTTTTGTGCTGCCTGAGTCATTAAACCCAGAAATCATGACTTTTATTTATTTACAAATGTATTTCCTCCCTTATTTATTCATATCAAACTTATTTATTGTCAATTTTGGCAGAGATGGTCCTCTATAAACAGGTACCAAATCTCACAAATGCTGTCGTTAGAAAGGTTAGAAATTCCCATAAAACATACTTCAAAATTTTGTAGAAAGTCTTCCAAGAAGTTGTTCTATAATTTAACCCTCCATATATTGTGTACTGTGAGACTATTATAAATATATTTCATTTGTACTGTTTTTTTTGGGATCAGTTTCTGAAGAATGTGTTGATGTTTTTACTGATATTACGTGTATACAAATACTGTTTGAATGTCTTTTCTCTCAAAAAAGTGTTTCAAGAAATCCGTGTGCAAAAACTTTACAATTGTTGTATAAGGTTACCAAGTAAAATAAGAGTAGTCTATCTTGTTATATTAGGAATATTAAATTAATAATTCATAAATTATTAATTTAATAATTTCTTCAAATCATTTTAAATGGGGCACCATCCAGTTTAACCTGGAAACAAGATGTTATATAATCAACATTAACTATCAAATAGCAATGTATAAATTAATTATCAATGATTTACCATAGACCTTTTGATCTGAAGGTTAAGCCCTTTTCTGATTATTCAAACGCACAGTCAAAATAACAGAAACAAAGGTTTGATACAGTTTAACAAATTCATTAACTAATTACCAAACAAAACAACACCTGAAGTTCAACTACCAGCTAATTCGGTTCGTTTAATTGCTAAGATGGGTGGCTATAGCTACTTGCTACGTAAACAAAACAACGAAAATTGCCGCCGGCTGGAAGATGTGACAGCCATGTCACTTGGGGGGCTTCCTGTATATCCGTACGTCGTAACACGTGTGCACACGTAGAAACAGCGTACGGGCGCGAACCCGCAGGCTGCCGAACAGGGGAGGTTTATTACTTTCGTATTTTACCTAGTGGTCGCTCTGAAACAAAGAGACCGCGTTGCGCTTATCACTTAACTAGCTTTGGCTAACAAAGAGCTCTGACTTAAATGGTTATGAATTGTAGCAGAAAGGGTAACAAGCGAAGTTCCGCTCTGTGAGTTGCTCGGAAGCGCACCGGCTCGTGACTCCCAACCAAGTCAAAGATACACACACAATCAATTATACAGTGCTTGTCTACTAATTAAGAAACAAATGAATACAACACAATCGTATAATCAAACTCAGCTTACTCATGAAAGAAAACCCAGTACCTTTCAAACACAGATCTGATTCATGAACGTTAAGAAGACATGCATGCATAAAAATACGAGAAATTAAAGAAATCCTAATCTGCTCCACCAAGACTGAACGGAAATGAAAATCTCTTACTTTGAGACGTCCAGTCATTGGTAGCAGCAGAGTAAAATCATTTTAGCGTGGAAAAACCCAACGAGAAAAAGGGGAGTGAAAGGAAAAGTAAAGTGGAAAAAATGGGAAAGCTCCGATGGCCAGTCTCAGTTTAAGGAAGATTTGCTATCGTGAGGAAGTGTTGCACACGTGTCCCAGACTGTGTCAGGACTTTGGGCAGGAAGGGGAGATCTCCTTTAGTTCAGAACAAATCGAACCGAAAGGCTGGGGGGACCAGCACAATCGGGGAATGCTGGCGTCATCCATACGTAGGACCCTTTTATACTTTCATATATTCATGGATCAGACCCAACACACTGAATTCAGAAAATAAATACCCCATATTTATGTCATGTTTAAAACCACTTCATCACCTCATGGCTTGTTCCTCCTTTAACCAGTTCCTTTGGGATTCTTCTGCCCCACTTTGGTCAAACATACAATAAGGTGTCCCATAATATCTGCCAATTGTACATCTTTACTTGATTGGAAAAAAGGTGGACTTTTCGTTGTTTAGATATTACATTTTGAATTTAACATGTTTAAAACTTCCATTGGAATGATTGTATATAAATTATTTTATTGCATTAGCCTAATCAGTTAGTGAAGGCTGTATTGGAAGGCTCTTCATTTGGAATAACACAAACTATCCAATCTTAAACAAGCTTAGACATTTTCAAAAAATTCTGCACAGTGGTGAAGTTATACAGCTGGGCTCTACTATACTAGACACAAAACTTGTTATAGCATTACTGTTTGATGGAAACCAGTCAGAATCAAAGATGGAATGGAGCTCAAAATCTCATATAAGGTCAAACAATTCAATAAGTCATGTTTTCAATATAATTGAATCTGTCTTTCTTTCAAAACTCCTCACAACAATTCTCAATGGCCCTCTGCTTGATCACTGTATTTATGATTCTTAATCTTGTTATTCTACTTCTGTTAAGTATTTGCTTTTGTAGATAATTCATGTATTGAACTTGTACTTCACTTGTCCAGTTGAGCTGCACTTTCCTTCCCCTTTAGCTCTAATAACTTATCTCTACAGTATTCCCATTACCCTGGCATGTTGGATCACATTATAAATATTACTGAATTTAATGTGAAGGGCTGATGGGTGACTGTGGCAGCAGGTTTCTAGTTATGCAAATGTTCTATATTGAGAGTCACAAAAGCACGATAAATGGAGGAGAGAAGAAACAAAAGGAAGGCTGTGCACATATTGAATCATTTCATGCTCCACTGATGCTATATTCACTAACTGAACATGACATTTGATACTGGATTTTTATTCTTTAGCTATAAAAATCAAGAAAAGACAGAACTCGATGTTATAATAAAGATTTGTTTCAATAAGTGTGAAGTAGTATGACCATTACTTTCTGTTTATCATTTTATTCAAACCTATTGCCTGAAAATAAAAGCTTTAAATTAGTTCCTGTGCTCGTTTAAAAAATGTTAAAGACTATCTATCTATGAAAATTTGTAAGGCCTTGATTTTGTTTTTACACAATGTATCAGGTGAGTGTGTCTGCATGGATCCAAATGCAGATGTTGATACGTTACAAATGTTAACTGAATAATGATGATGACAGGAACAAAGAGACAGGACACGAGACAGGCTGACATAAATGAGTACGGTGAGAAGGGTGAACAGCAGGGTGAGATACAGTATGAAGAGGCATCAGCGATCCAACAGGGAGTGATAGAAGGTGAAGTGTTTAAATACAAAGTAGGAAAGGAGGATCTGGTGCAATAGACTGAAAACAGGTGCAAACAAAAATCAGACAGGATTGAGCAGGAGTACTGGGTCTTCCCCTGGGCCTCCTCCCGGTGGAACGTGCCCAGAACACCTCACCAGGGAGGCGTCCAGGAGTCATCCTGACCAGATGCCCGAGCCACCTCAACTGGCTCCTCTCGATGTGGAGGAGCAGCGGCTCTACTCTGAGCCCCCTCTGGATGGCCGAGCTTCTCATCCCCTCTCTAAGGGAGAGCCCAGCCACCCTACGGAGGAAACTCATTTCATTTGATCATATATATGTATTTTGCAGAAGTAAATAGCATTACATAGGTTTTAATATATGCTTTGATATAAGCCTCGAATATATGTGACATAAAAGAAATTGTCCCTTTTCCTAAATTACAGGTACATATATGTACGTGTATGTACCTATAATATAGAAAAACTGTCAATTTTATGTGTGTCAAATATATTCGAGACTTATGTCAAAGCATATATTAAAACCTATATAATACTATTTTACAGCTTTCAACTTCTGCGAAAGACATATACAGTATATGATAAAATGTTACGGTTGGTGTTATAAAGTATAAATTTGTCCTAAAATTTAACTTGCATTCTGTAGATAATGTTGGGCCACGAAATAAAACAGCTCGTTTCACTATTAACCTGCCTCCTGCACCCCCGCTCCATTCCCCTGCTGTCCTCTCCGCTCCGGTGCAGAGCCGGGAGCAGATTAGTATTCTGACAGTGAATTTGAAAAGCACAAAGCACCACAATGAAACTCTGTTATATTAAGGGCTCAGATGTCTGCTTTATTTATTTTTTTGTAAAAACGGAGTCAATAAAGCCTATTTCAGTTGCTAAATCTCCAGGCTTTAGACAGAGCCAAAAACAACTAGCTGAGTCCAGTAAGCAAACCTTCCCAGCCCAGTATATAAAAATAGCTGTGGGTGTTATTTGCACCTGTTTACTGAAGATACCAGAGATCAATTAATTAACCACACAATGCTGTAATAAGATCACATAAGCAACTTGAAAAAAGGATAACATACATTAGCATTAGCATGTAGCCACTTACTTCTCTGTCCATCAGGCGTGTGTGTTCTTTGATCCAGCTGCTGTTCTTTAGGAATGTAGAATAAAATCCTGTAAGCCATGCAGCCAAACAGGCTTTTTCACAGAGAAAGTAAAAAATCCAACAAAAAAGTTTTTTAAGCTGCCAAAAACCAAAGCAGTAATGGGCTTTGAGAAGGAGGAGGGAGTGCTTGGAATTCTAGCAGAGGTAAGCCGTTCTGCCTGCAGGAACGGTGCAGATACCTCTAGCACTCCCTTGTTTTCAACTAGTGATTCACTAGTTGAACTCAGTCGTTTTCTAGGAGAGGTAGGGGCAGCTGCTCAGAGAGCAGAATTCAGGAGGATTACTCAAACATGTGTGAATTAAGCCAAAAACCATTCTGGTGGGGATTTTATGAGAAAATTTCATTACCAGATGGTTGAAAAGTCCGAACACTTGATTTCTCATGATATAGGCCCTTTAAAAGTTTGAGTTGTTAGTAATGAAGGATCTACAGTTTTTAATGATTCAATGGAACCAAAAAAAATAAAGAGGCATTGAAAAAAAACAACAACACTTTTAGATGCTTTGCAGTGAACAACACAAATTTTATGCAAAAAACAAATATAAACCATGTAAAAATGTAAATGCCATCACATAAGTTTTGACTGTTGTAATCAATAATGGTGGGATTTAACGTGCCAAGCTGAAAATTATTAACATTAGCTGTAAAATATTTTATCTGGTGTTTCATTCGGAATCTCAACAATCTTTATATTCAATAAATTTTTTTGTGATTACGTTTATTTTGGGATAACTTTTAGCTTTGTAAATGTGGGCTATTTAAAAAAAAATAATTTTGGGATAGAATGGTGTCCTCACTACTTGGCAATAGCCCAAGGATCTTACTGGCTGTGTTGATGTCATGCAACCTGTCAGGTGCAACCATTGTGCACCTGCAGAGGGATCATGATGATCAGATTAAATAACAGTGCAGGTTTATTATAGTACAGATGTAGGCACTGTCTTTAGGCACAGGGAAGGACAACAAGGACAAAGTGTACACACATCCAGTGGCGGATTTAGCAGTTTTTGGGGGCCCAAGGCAAACAAAGACATGGGGCCCTATGCAGCTGTTGCTTAGAACTGTTGGGATCCTGTGTTTTTGCTGCATTTCCTTCTCCTACCTTCTCTGCAGGGGGCATGGCTGATTGGAGGCAGGTGAAGCTCATCAGGATTCCTCCAGCAAATCCTCCAGCAATAAAGGAGGGAAAGGAGCTGCAGACTGATGCCAGACTGTTCTCGCTACAAGAGTGGTAAACACGGTCAATTTAGTTTCAGGTTTTTTCCTGCTTTAAGATTTTTTTTAAGTATCTGTACTGTCGTGGTCAATCAACCACCCCCGCGTTCAGGAGTTCGTTGGAGCTTCAAATCTTCAGTAGAGAAAAACCTGGCTGAGACTTAATTTAGTTTCACCTCTGCAGAGCGTGGAGAAGACCTGTCCCCAGCAGTCTGAGTCCCAGGCGTTCTGCAGCTCTTCTGCAGTCAGGCTTGTTTTATTCATCCAACATGATGGCTCACAGCACATACACACCAATACATTTGCTGATTTATTTCCCCACACACACATTTCAGTTACATCTTGTGAGATAACAGGTACCTGGTGGTGCCTACTGGTGCCTGATCCTGCAGCTTCATCTCTAAAAAAACAACTCCATATTTGGTAGATCCTGGTACAGCACATCTCTGAAAAACAACTCCCTCTATGGTACAGCACATCTCATATCAGATACTACTTCCTCTTAGGTCTTTAGCAACTTTCAGCAAGCATACAACATTTAATCACATTAAAAATCCTCAATAATCCCCCTTTTGAACTCTCTTAAGAGTTCAACATAAGTCAAAGCAGTACATACCGATAGTAGCTAGAAAGTAAATAAACATATCAAAAATCATAATCATGTTACAAAAGCACACCTCAAAAAATTTTAAAGTACTTCAAACTCATCCTCTTCATTTTCTTCCACAGGTTCTTCTCCTAAGAGAGCAATCATCATGTGTGTAGAGTCCTGAGGAGCAGGGGAGATGGCCGTGGTGATTAATCTGTTAAGGAGGGCGCGTAGGCATGGGATGCAACAGCATCCACACGTGACCATAATGGCTGTAAACACTGCTAGGGAACTAAACTTTTATATTTACCAAACATATTAAGAAAAGTTGGAAAGGCTCGGTATCAGAGGGAATCCTCTAGTCTTTGGCGTGAGTCTTTATATATTAGACGGTGCCTGTCTGCTCTCGCAGCTGTCCAGGCTAAGGTATACCCTTTGTGATATTCTATCTGTCCTTCCCTGCCTTCTTCCGGCCAGACCAATCGAGTGATCCAAATTATCATGTGTGTTTTGTTTTTTCTGGCCCTGTAACAGGTAATAATCATTCTAAGTAAGTTGATCGCTCTTTCAGCTGTTTAGGCCAGTCCCACTGCCCTCAGGAGTCCCCATAAAAATACAGCCATGATTATACACCAAAAAACGATAAGCACGTGGAGCCAAGCGGTTGTCATTTTTGCTTCAAAGTTGATTAGATGTACAAGTGATTATTTAGTCTGCAGAGGTGAAAACAGTAAAATGATAATAGTTACAACAAAGGTTTTGCTCTTCTTAACCTGGCACTCCCTTTCCCCCTCTCTGGCTCCTGGCAGCTGGGAAGTGTGGTTTCGCTCTTTGTCTTTGTAGCCGTTGGCTGGCCTTCTGTTCCTCCTCCTGGTCGTCTACTTCTAGTCCCAGTCCTCTTCTTCTTTGTGGACTCAGGGGTCGACTACCCTGAGCCCTGTGATTTGGGCGGGGATTATTCTGCCCCACTATTTGGCCTCCTCACCTAATTGGAGATCTTTCTGTGTCTCAGAGAGGGATCTCTGAGGTCCCTCCGCGGGGGCACACTGGCTCCAGTGATACCAGGTGTCTCCTTTTCCTCTCAGGCGAACAGCATGAGACGTCCTCTCCACCACCTGGTATGGGCCCGTCCACCTGGGTTCTGACCACTTTCTCTTAGTGACCTTTAGCAACGCCCACTCGACTTCTGGTGAGCTGGTGACCTCCGTTTCGCCTCTTTGGTCCTGGACCTGCTTGGAAAACTGAGATACCACACTTTGCAATATGTTAAAATACACTCTTTTACTCAGTTTCTCATTTTCATCTGCAGACAAAGGTAGTTTAGTGCTGGGCCCAGGAAATGGTCTACCTGTCTGTAGTTCATGTGGAGTGAACCCTGTGGAGTTATTTACTGAACTCCTGATGTACATAAGGGCTAGTGGTAGTGCTTCAATCCAATTCATTTTAGTCTGTGCACAGATTTTGCCAATTTGTCTTTTAATGATCGGTTCATCCTTTCCACCTTTCCTTGAGACTGTGGATGATAGACTGTCCCAAATTTGTGTTTCAAACCGAGGGCTTTTTCAACTTCCTGCAAATCTTTGTTCTTAAAGTGTGTTCCGTTATCTGATCTGATCTTTTCAGGGAACCCATGTTGGGGAATGTAGTGGTTTATCAGGCATTTGACTACCGTTCTACTGTCCTCTCCATATTGTCTAGCATTACACTAGCATACATTTATACTACTTTTCTCCCCCTTTTTTCTGGAACAAAACGCCATTCATCCTTTCCTTTGTTCCAGAAACATCCAGATGTAACAGCAGACTGTAATTAGGGGTGGCCAGTTCAGTTGCTCTGGACAGACGTTGTTTGAGCGTAATGAAAGCCTCCTCTGCAGCTTGAGTCCTTTTCAGAGGAGCAGACAGATTTCTCATGCCTAGCTCCCTGACGAGTTCCCTTAATGGTTGTGTTAGGCCAATATAATCTGCCACAAAGTTTCTGCTGTATCCCGTTAGGCCCAGGAAAGACAACATTTCTTTCACCGTGTGTGGTAGTGGAGGATTTAAAATAGAAGATCTATGTTCAGGGGAGAGGGAGACCCCCTTTTGGGATACCATTCTCCCTAAAAATGACACCTGTTGTTGAATAAAATTTAATTCGAACTGCAATTTATTAAAAATTGTTAAACCTACTTATTATTTTGCATAATCACGTTAAATCCCAAATATGTTTAAATCCTGCAACCATACATTATCAATTTGCAAAAAATCAAGTCCTAAATTGTATATAGCCCTGGACCAATCTGCTACACAGACTTGGTTTGCCTGTCATAGTCATCCCCTATTTAAATTACATTTTTTTTTGATTAAAAGATTTTACTTTATATCCGGTGGTTCATTAAGTTAAAAGAGTCATAATCTGAAAAAGGATTAGCCTGGAATGTTGGTAACTGTATTAAATCTTTGCTATATCATATTCCCTTATTAATAATATTTTGGTCTCATAATATAATGTTTGTTTTTCTCTTTTCTGTGTCCTGAGTACCCCTGCAGAATGTGTCGTCCAATTAGAGATTAGTTTCTGCCAGTTACCTCAGCCTTATTTAGTATCCATGTTGATAAGGAGTATATACCAACATTACCAAGTATGTCATTTTAATAACATAGCAATACAAATGCACCCTCTAAAATGCAAAAACTAAACTATTATCTAACATTGAAATATAAGGTAAAAGTTACTTCCCGATTTCTGTGTTCTTTTATTGGACATCCACTCCTTTTCAATCTAATCCAACTGTATTGTGCTGAGAAATTATTTCACCAATCTAATCAAAAACAATCCCTGGGGAAAGAGTAAATCCATGTTATTTTGGCGCAACACCGTTGCCATTCCTGAAAACTAAACAAAAACACCTCCCTCATTGATGGATTTGAAAGCTAGAGCAGGCTCAAGACCTCACTCTTTTGTCTACAGTTCAACTGATTACTATCCATTTGCTTGTTCAACTAAATTGATTGTTTTATTTACTTATTTTATTTATCAAGTTTAAGACATACTTATATGTCTGTTCTACTATGTCTCTTTTTAAATGCTATCCATTATTCTATTATCCATTTCAGCTTTTTAATCATCTTAATCCGTGAAGCACTATGATTCATTCTTTCTGCTAGAAATCAAATACAATTCCGACTTACTTTTGATTTAGCTGTTCCACCACAATTCATCCTATCTTAAATTTAGTACATCCCTGTGGATGAAACGTAAAAATAAAGATATCATTTAAGTAACCGTTACAGTTGTGCATTAATACGGAATATATCCTTTGTATTCCTTAGGTGTTGAATTTGCTATGTAAATAAAAAAATTCTCTCTCACCAGCCAGCAACCCCATGCTATAGGCCCAGTTCTAACTTCCACCCAACTTTCCAATTGGTCCTGGTAAATAATTCAGGGGAAGGCACGGGGTTTCAGAGTTCAAGCAACCAGGGCCACCTTCGATCAGAAAAACAGAAACTCTTGTGGTTAGTTCAGCAACATTGACATTGAATCAGCAGCCTTTGATCGTCACTTCTTCAGCAGAAATTGTCCATATTAGACCAGCCAAGTGGATTCACACATATTTTCATTGAAAGTTCAGTTCAGCATGAGGAAATGTGCTCTTTTTTGAGGGTGCCCCCTGCTTCACCCCTGAAAATATTCAGTCACTGGTGCCCCCCTGGTTTGGGAGCAGAGCACAAGACAGAAGAACTTCTGCGCTGGTTGTATAGATTTTTCTTTCTTTGGCAGTTATGGCGGGCACCTGGCACTATCCGTCATCAGCCCACGCACCCCCTCCCATCACATCTCCCCAGGAACATAAATTACATCTCAAGAATGTTATCTGAGGGGTTCTCTGTTGGCGGATGGGAAAGAGAGAAAGAGAGAAAAAATATATAATTAGAGGAAGAAAAAGACAGACAGAGAGTCGATCCTCTCAGCCTATTCAAATCAAGTTTTATTTAAACTTTTTATTTTCATATTCATTAGTCTCCTTCCTCGAATGCTGAATTTAAATATCTTTCCCACTCAGACTGCCTATGTAGGCTCTATTTTAATTTTATTTTAATCAGTTATAATTTCTTCAGTATTAGTTCTGGTAAAAATATACTAATTAATAGGTTTGCTCTCTCCAACAGGAATGATAATTACTCATTATATGTCTAATTAAACTGTTGTTCTAATTCTTCCCCTGCTTATTTTAATTAATATTTCCTGCATTTTTCATCTAATTTATATTCTACCTCTGCTCTTCCTTCTGCTTTTGAATTCAGAATTCTTCTATTAAATCTTAAACTAAAACTTACCAAATTAGACTCGCTTAGGAGTAACTGCTTTTACTTGTTTGTTTTTAATTGTCACACGAATTATTGTCTTAATCACTGTAAATGCTCATTTGTATTCTAATCATAAGTAAAGCACCCTGAATTGCACTGTGTTGAAAGTGTGCTATACAAGCAAAACTGCCCTAGTGCGCCTTCTTTTTGATCAAGACTAATTTAAATGTTATCAAGTATTTATCTTAATAGTATTTCTTAATTCCCCCTTTACCAAGCTTGTATTTGTTTCTATAAAATATTAGATCCGAATTAAACAAGCGTAATTATTTAATCTCTTATGAGTTACTCCTGGTCGTTTTCAAGAGGTCCAACCTTAAAATTGCTCCTCCGAGCTGTTTTCTCTTTTCTATCTATTTTGTTCGTTCACCATTGATCTTAAGAGTGAATGCCCCAAGTCGAAGCTTAGTAAAGTTAAAAGGCTTTATAAACTGATGTTTAGCTTATTATCAAGTTATTTTATTCAGAGATTTATCAAAAAACCAAGAGTCTTGAACAGAATCCGCTCGCCTCGAGCTCTCCCACTAATTCAATGCAGCCTACGGTCCGGTGCTAACGTTAGCCTCTTTCGGCCAACGTCGCTTAAAACAGTTAAACTCTTCCACGAAACTACTCAACAAAATAGCAACATACCCTTCGGTAAATAGAGAACTCCACACCTCAATTTAAATTCCCATCAGCGTAATTCACACCACCTTTTCCAGATTTTAATGTGGCACAAAATTAGACGTATCCGTCACAAATTCAGCACGGACTGAACCCGTACCCCGTACCCAACATCAGTTCCGCATTTGGAACAACGAATTTTCTACTATGACTGTCCCAGACAAAACAAATGATAAATACAGAACACAAGCACTAACTTTTAGATTGTATAAAATTATTTTACCGCTGAGGTTTAGACCAATCTGCCACAAATCCCGTAGTATGGCTTGAGTGATTTCCCGGTGCCGGCTCCGGAAAACAACTCGGCAGACACGGACAGACGGCACAAGCCCCCTATAACCATTAATTTATTTATTAAAGCATATACTTAAAGCCTGTTTATTTCATCCATGCTTTTAAGCTCAAAATTATGAAAACCTTGCTCCGAGCACCGACGTTCTCCCCACCGAGCTGGGTCAAAAATGTAAACACCCCGTTCTCCCCACGGGAAAAAAGCTTCCCCTTCGATGGCCTGTTCTAAAATGTTTATATCTATATATTGTAGAGTGTTTAATTTCACTTATCCATTCATATATTCTTAGATAATAGTTTATACTCGAGTTTTTACTAATGATAGTTCAGCTCACCTCTCAACTTCTGTTTTCATGCCAAGTTGAAATCTGACACACACACACACACACACACACACATACCCAGCGCTGAGATCTCTCTCACACACACCTTCTCCTCTCTTTTACATTTTACACAAAAATCATTTAGGACATTAAATCACACTTCCTCCTCGAGGAACCTTTTAACAACCTCGTTGTTAACAAAAATACATGTGAATCAACCTCGTTGTCACTTCTATTACGCTTCAGCAACCTCGTTGCTGCTTTAAAGTACACTCAAAAAAATTAAAATTCCTCCTCGAGGAATGCTACCAAGACTCCTTTTCTTGGACGAAAATCCAGGTCACGGCACCAAATTGTCGTGGTCAATCAACCACCCCCGCGTTCAGGAGTTCGTTGGAGCTTCAAATCTTCAGTAGAGAAAAACCTGGCTGAGACTTAATTTAGTTTCACCTCTGCAGAGCGTGGAGAAGACCTGTCCCCAGCAGTCTGAGTCCCAGGCGTTCTGCAGCTCTTCTGCAGACAGGCTTGTTTTATTCAGCCATCCTCCTATGAGTAAAACCACCCATTATCAAACTCACTGTTCTATCTGCTCTCTGTAACGTCTCGGTTCTTCCACTACAGCTCTTCCGTCCGCCTCCTTGGTTTCGCCATTGGAAATTTCCCAGAGACAATTTAATATGGATTTTTATCATAGTCACTTCCTGCCTGGTTTTCTGAATTTCGATGCTGCCTTTTGAGTCCAAAGAACCTACAAGCATGAAAAGAACCTTGTTCAATTCTAAATGAGGAAAAAAAATATTTTTGTAACTTCTTCACTGGTCCAGTCATTAGATGACATTAATGTCCAGAATTTTGATGCTAGAAATGCATCTGAATGAAAAACAAATTTAACAGTTTGAAAAATTTATTTTCCACATGCAATATAAAGTTATGTAGAAGTATATGCCAGGCAGCCATGTTTGTGGCAAGGCAAATTTATATGTATAGCACACTTTCATCAACAAGCTAATTCAAGGTGACCTGTTCAGCAGACCTTTCATGTTGTTTCAAATGGGCCGAAGGTAGTGACAGCTGGAATAAAATATTATTGGTTGAGCTGATATTCCAATAGATTTACCTTCCTAGTATTAGTAATCAAATGAAGGTTGGAAAAATTGCTACATTAACTGGACATTTTTAATGCAGCAATTAAAGGCTAAATTATTAAAATGGAAATACTGTAACTTGCAGAATGTTCAGTATTTAATCATTTAAGTAGTAACTTTGCATTATACTAAAAAATGCAATATTATTACATGATTGCCTAAAAGTCTGAACAACCCGGAAAAAAAACAACTGAACCTTTGACAATCTTCTAATGACAGAGAGTAGACATCTTCGTACCAAGAAGAAATAAAACAAACTTGCATAGAATTAAATAATCATGGCTACAAACATAAAATGAAGTAATCAGAAGGACTTAAGCTGGTTCTGCTGGAACTACAACACTAAGCAATCCCCCTGGATTTATCTGACAATCAAGTAAATTTTGTAAATAAATGAATGCAGGGCTGTATGTTAACATCATCTTTATCATGTATTGATTTGTCGCTCCTAACTTTATCATTTGTGCCACAGAGTTTAATGGATCTTTAGCACAAAGAAAAGGGTGCAGTATCTGCACAACATGTCTTTTATAATCTCTGAAAAGCTTGTCTTAAGAAGAGACCATTATATAATTTTACCTGAAGTATACTGTTGAGAGAAGGGAACTGGTAAAAAAAATTGAAAAGACATCAGATTACAACTAAAAACAAAAAACCTTTCAAACAAATTTTGAATCAGAAAAATAAAATCTGAGATATGTTAATAAAAATAGTATAGATTTTGTTTGTTTTTTAGTACTTGGTGAAAAAATAAAAAGGATATATTTAGCATGCACCAAACGTTGCTTGCCCACCGCCAGGTTTATAACTTATATTATTTTCAGTTTTTTTTTGTTAAGTTTTAAAAGTCCGATGTTGTTGAACTCAACCTTTCCAACGCTCATTGAAGAGAGCACATCTGTGTGAAAGTAGTCAGGACAAGCCTTATATTTGTGTTTCTTTATTAACAGTGATGCCGGTGATGTGTTATTTAGTAGCGCATTACTCCTAATATGACCACTTTTTCAGTAACAACTAATCTAAAGCGTTACTATTTCCATAGAGGATTGACATTACTATTTTTCTAATTTTCTTTGGCAAAAACATATATTTGGTGGCAAAAGCATTAGAAAAACAAGCAACAATAGCGGTATATATGGACTTACATACCTTCAACATAATCCGAAACTGTTGATTATCTCCTTATAACAAACTAATTTATAATCTAATTTGGTTACTTTATGGATTACTTAATTTTAAAAGTAACTAACTTACTTTTGGAAGGAGTAATCAGTAGTCAGTAATAAGATTACTTTTTCAAAGTAACTGGCAACACTGCTTATTTATGATCGATTGGTTTTATATACTTGAAGATTTTTTTTCTTTTCTTATTTTCAACTTTTGAATTCATTTTAAACAGAAAACTTAGTTTCTTAATAGGGTTAAATGATCCGAGAGGTTTAGGGTAGGCCAGTTGATGTTGTGTAGCATGCACGTTCGGAGATCAATCCCTTTCTCAACATCCGGAAGGATGCGAGCAAACAGGGTCTCGAATGATCGGAAAGAAATATGACCAAGTTTCACAGAAATTAGCTAAGGATGGTCAGTGGCAGATTGGTGCTGTTGTCATTTACTTGCATTCATGGAATTTTCAATTTTATGGGGAGAGGGGTTAAGGGACATTGAATGCCTAGAGACAGCCTGATGGCTGTACAGCATATGTGTTTTTTTAAATGACGCTGTGGAATAATTTTGAAGGACAAAAAAATATCTTATGCATCTCTCAAGTGTTCATTATGGGGCCTTTAATGTGTTTGGGGCACTAGGCATTCGCCTACCTTTGCCTAATGGTAAGTCCGTCACTGCACACATCTATGGCAGGGATGCAACGATAGCACTTTTTTTCAAACCGATACGATACCGATACTTGGATTTGAGTACTTGCCAATACCGAGTACCAATACCAGTACTTCTACCAAACACAAAAATACAATGAATTGGAAGACAGGTTTTATTTTCTTCTCTGCTTGTTACAACAAATGATAGTGAACTAGATTTAATAAAAATGACCACAAAACATCAATTTCAAGTAAAAAAAAACTTTTTCTATGAAATTTCTGCAGAGTTTACACACGTTAATATCGGTTCATGGTATCCGTTAACTATAACCAATACCGATAAAGTACATAAGAACTGTATTTGTCCCAATGCTAGTATCAATATCAGTGTATCCCTAATCTATGGTTAATATTGGATATAAAAACCAGATGATAAGGAGAGAAAATTTAAAAACATCTCACAGCTAGAAGGTCCTGAGTTCGATTCCTATGTTGGGTGTGGGTGTGTTTGTTCCTACGCATCATCTGCACCCACACCCTGGGTGGGGTTGGCGAAAAGACCTCTCTGTGTGGAGTTTGCATCTTCTCCCCGTGCTACTCCCACAAAAAACATGCACAAGTTCTGGGCTATACACTGCCCACTGGCTGACCGGTGTGCCTGAGGGGTCGGGGAGGAGCTGGCTGGAATAACATGATCCTTCCATGTGCTATGTCCAGATCGGACATAAAAAAAAAACTTTAAACGTGTTTTAAATTAGTACTTAAAACATATACTTCAGGGTTGTTTTGCATATGTGGTTAATAACTAGTTACATCACATTTAGGCTACTTTAGTAACTTTTTGAAAAAAAGTTACTTTTAAGTGTCATCTTACTTCACTATAGCTTTACTTGAGTAATATTAGTATAAAATATTACTATACTTGAGTGCAACTTTTGGATACTCTATCCATGGCACATAACTTTACTGAATGAAGAGCAAGCTTGTTTTAACTAAAGATGCACCAGACACACACCTTCATTTATGTATCTGCTGAGCATGCTATACCATTGGGAAATCAAGTGAACATACTCTGTGCTTTCGGCATCTCTCTCCATGGGGTTGCCACAGCACAGCAGTTTCCCCCACTCCACAGCTGTGTGCACATAATGTTACATGTTTTTAAAACGATTTGAAACTGATGGACTAGTTACAAATGTTCTGAACTGGAAATTATTGTATGTTTGCACTGCTGCATTTGTACGTTTGTGTTGGCTTGGCTAAATGACTATCAAATTAATAAAAATGGCCTGTCTGTTCGGGGTATGCCTGTTTTCTATGCATATTTCATTAGCATGGACCACGCTTACAGAGATTAGATTTGTTTTGATTAGTTCATTTATTGACAAAGGCTAGATAGATGGTGTGTCTGTAAGCATGCCCTGATGGAGGCTTGTTGACTCTGTGTGGGGGTGCAGTCTTCGGAAGTCGGTATTCTTCTCGAGCCTGCTCAGGACCCCCCCAGACGAAGAACCTGAAATAAACAGATAGTAGTGCTGGAACTTGAAAAAAGCAGATAAGGGGATGAAGGGATGAGGTTGGGGGGGGATTAGGGAGGGGATGAAGAGATTAGATGAAGGGATTAGGGGATGGAGGGATTAGGGAGGGGATAAAGCGATGAAGGAATGATGGGGATGAAGGGATGAGGGGATCAGGGAGGAAACAAAGGGATGATGGGGATGAGCAAGGGGATGAGGGAGGAAACAAAGGGATGAAGGGATGATGGGGATGAAGGGATGTAAGGAATGAGGAAATGAAGGGATGAGGGATGAAAGAATGGGAAAATGGGGATGTAATACCGAGACAAAGTAAAGGATCAGGGGGAGGGAGGGTGGGGTTTACGATATCAGAGTCTGAGCGACCCTGATGGCTAGGTGCTCAGGGTTTAGATCATGGAGTATTTAGGGATGAAATTCAGGTGTGAGATGCCAAGTGAGTCGAATCCGAGTTGATTACTGAGAGGATACTGAATATGGGGCGTGGTCCAGCTCACGAACCTAAGTTAACATATTAACTTACATTTTACTGAACTGAGTTGAGTTGATGTGACCTACTGTAGAATGTTACGTATTAAACGCTACGTTTTTTTTTTTTTTTCTTGGTGCTACAAAGACATCAAAATGATAATACATGGCCCATGATGATACAGTAAATAAATCAATTAAAATATCTTCCTCCTCAATGCACCCTCTAGGCCAGCGCCTATGGTGTCTTCTGGACAACTGGATTATTGCAGAGATCAGTTGGGTTTGGAAAGGCCTCATCAGATGGCCAACGAAAGTTGTCAAAAAGTGAATACACTTTCATAACATACTACTAGCAGAGCCAGTGCATCTTAAAATGTTTCAAATTTTATGAAGATGTGAGAAGACACAATATAGCATGAGCTACTGTACGAGTCTATAATTCTCAAGTATATTAAAAGAACACAATAAAAACATCTGTGGCTCAATATAAATGTATCGAGTTTCATATTCTGCATTTACTGCCCATTTAGTACATCCTGTATGTCCATGTGATTATTGTTGGACTCTTCAGTGTGTGCATGTGTGTGTGTTTGTGTTTGTGAACTTTGGCATGATTTTCACTGTTGGTACAGCTGTCCAATTCAAAGAGACACATGGGATGGGACACAGGTGTCACATCAACAACAAGCCACATTCATGATTACTGGGCTGTGTTTACTTCATTGGAAGTGGCTGTATCGCCAGATTATCTAGCAATATTGGAGTTTGTGCTCATGAATTGATTTGCATATCCGTTTCCGTAGAAACAGGAGAGAACAACTGTGTGCAAGTAATATTTGGTCAGGTCATTCTACAGTCACCTGTCAAAAAGGGGAGGGGGGGACATGATGAAAGAAAACGGGCATAGTATGTCATCGTATGAGTAGTTATAAACTGGGTTGAATATGATTTTATTACCAGGTAACAGTGTAAATTATTGCTGCTTCCAGCAAACAGGATTATTTGTGACATGACCCAAGGGTCAGTTTCAGGATCTAAATGATTTACTTTATACATAATTACATTTTTGTTATATAGAAAAATTGAAATCAGTAATTTTTCTGGTGATACAAATAGTTTTTGCTGTGCTAATGATTTGTATCATTAATTGATTGATTTAAATGTACAACTCTTCATTAAATTGAATAATTATAGGTATAGTTTTGAAAACAAAAGCTGTGATTCAAATACATGGGGTTGGTATTGGAGTAGGCCTGTTGTCTCTATGGTTGCCACACTGACTGCAATTCACACCAGTTGCAGTTTGCGTGTGGAACGTGTCTGTAGGTTGTTTCCAGCGAGAGGACCAAATCTCAACTGTTTGTGCGAAAGCAACTACGTAAATAAAAAAGAGCTTGTAAACAAAATCGCAGCTGAAAATCCCAAATCATCAGCTTGTACTGGTTTTAACGGCATTAAAAAACACATCCATCGTCCGGACAAAATAGACTTGATCCAAAAAGTTGTTTGAGCTCTGTATATACCCTCGGACCGCACAGCAGCAGGTGTGAATGCTCTGATTGGACTGCATGCCCTTTCCTCCATGTGGCAGTCGTACGGACAATGGGCCACATCAGTTTTGCACTCTGTGTGAATCAGGTATTAGACTGGTAGGGCATCTGCCTTTGATGCCTGGATTTGGAGTCCCCTAGTTTGCTGTTCACTAGTTTTACCTTCTTTCAACTATTGTGCAAATGTTCAGTACAACTAAAAATGTACACTTGCTTTTCATTATTTAGAAAATAAGTTTGATGTATTTACAATATTGGTTACAGAAACTATGCCTGTTTATGTAGTTTGAAATTGCAATTAGCTAATTTTGTTCAGACTATAGTTTGTTTTTTTCAAAATTGCTTTTGCAAATTTAAGTTCTGTCAGTTCAGTTCAACCTCAACAACATTTAAGAATTTGCCTACATCCTAGTGGCGGTTTCCCAGCCTCATATACAGTATATATATTTATATATTAGGGCTGTCAAAATTCTTGCATTAACACATAGTTGATTAATTCATAGGATTAACACAATATATATTTTTTAATTAACGCAATTCACACATGCACTGACAATCACCCTATTTATCTTACATTTCAGCCCTCACCACATCCGTTCTACTTCCTAACTGCATCTGGATGATGAGGAAATTTTGTGTAGCAAGATGTGTGTATTTGGAAATATTACATTCTAGTATATTGTGAGAATAGTGAAAAGGCCACACCCCTATATAAATACTTTTTTTTGGTTGTAGTAAATTGATTAATATTTTTGTGTTGGAGGTGCAGGTTTATAAACAACGCGATGCATGTTTGGTTTGAGCTCACTGTACAGGGAACATCAGCTGTTGACAGATCAGAAAGGGTGTTGTTCATTGGTCTCGCCACAAGGTGGGGTAAGCGGCATAGGAACATCAGTGGTATCACGACATTCCCAGTATATGACTGAGAACTGCCGTAACCGTGTAGAGGGCGAGCTGCTCATGTTGTTTCTGTGTTTGTTTTAACAGACCCGCAAATAAAATTCACACTAAGAGCATGATGATCAGTGGAAGCTTGATGAATCAGAGAGACTCCTCTGCTGGTGTTTACTTTTGGGAAAATGGTAAATTATCATATTTGATTACTAAGTCTATATTAGATTTGATTTATGTGATGTATAACACAGACTGGTGACATCCAAATGTTAAGTTTATTAATTGATTTTGGTTAGTTCCACCTTAGTTGTGTTTATTTTTTATAGGAGACCACACATACATTATTCTCCTTCCTCACATGTATACCATCCAAAACCTGTATCAACAGCTGCTTGGAAAGTTGTAGTTTTTAAGTCAAATTTAAGAATGTTAATTAATCATGGTTAATCATGATTAATTAATCAGCATTTTAGGCCTTTGATCCCAATCTAAGCGTTTAACCTTAAATCCGATCCGATTTTGAGTCCTGATCAAATATTTTGCATATAGTATATGCCTATATGTTATGAAATAATTTTTTTGCAAGTAGGCCTTACTAAAGTTAGTTTTTCATAAATAAGCATTACCATTATTGTTGTAAATCCCATGAAATCAAAATCTTAGAGAATCAAATGTCAGTTTCAGTTTAATATTTCAGATGAAAGTTAAAAGCAAAACACTTTGTAAAATGTTAAAGTAAAAAATTAATCTGGCAGGCGTGCACAATGCTGCCCTTCCACTGTCATTGGATTGCATTCCCTCTATAATTTTGGGTAAATACCAGTGTTAGAAAGTCCACATTGTTCTACATTTGTAAATTACAGTATTATTATTAGTGGAGTTTTCATAAGCTTAAATATCCTTTACTCCTGAACTTAGCATATATTTCCAACACTATTTGAATGCACCACAGGTGCAGCCCAGCGTTTCCCTTTTTTTCCTTTTTCATTGCAGGAGTTTATCTCTGTTTATTTCAGTTTAATGTTGCATGTAAATGCTACAAGCTGAGTTGTATGCCTTTATTATATAGTTTAAAGTATAGTTAAGCATATATAATTAAGTTTACCCATTTTAGAATTTTCTTTAATCTGCTACACTGATATCTAGTAATTAAGAGTCCTTGTTTACACCTTTACACATTTTTTATTTACTTGTGTTGTCTTTGACTAATATGACACAATCTGTTTAGGCTCCTTCCCTCAGGTCGGCGTTACAGAGCGTTGTACGCCAAAACCACCCGACACAAAAACAGTTTTTTTCCCCCAGGCTGTCGCTCTGACGAACTCTGTCTAGTCACAGTGTGTGAGTGCACTCACATAACAATAAACTATAACTCTGCACTTCTGTACATACTCACTGTAAAATAACCCCGGCTTGGTGTATATATTATCCTTTATTATTTACGATCTGATATTTATTTGTATTTTTACTTATTTTTGTTCTTATTTTTCTTTTTTTTTCTTTTTTTATTTCACTTATTCAAGTTCTGTACTGGAGGAAAAAGTTTGCCGGAGTCAAATTCCTTGTATGTGACATACTTGGCCAATAAACTGATTCTGATTCTGATTCTGATTCTGATTCTGATGTAAATTTGTTGGACCTGGAGACCTGTCCCACATGTACCCCACCCACTGACTACTGGAATGACCCTGCAATGATGAAGCAGGTAAATAAAATGAGTAGATGAAAGGAAAAATAATGCACCACATAAAGAGTCTTATGGCTTAAAAATATAATCTGCTCTTTTCAATAGGATTTCCATTTGATGATGTGTCCAATTGGGAATTCTGAAGAAATGTTTTGCTTCATATTGATAATGTCCTGCTGTGTAAGCCAGATCTCCATCAAAGGGACACCGAAATCTCTTGGGTAATTCGACCATTTTGCTGTTTAATAGAAAACGAGTTCCTAAGAGTATTCTCTTTGGAAAATTTCCAGCATAATCATGATGAAGATAAAATGCTTGAGAAAAAACATCTTGTTATCATTTGTATCACTTTTGTTGGAGCGATAAAGTGGCAATGTCCTACTTATGCTGGAACTAGGGAAGGCAACTGATTACCGGCCCCCATGAGGTTCAGAGGACCTGTCCTGATAGTAACATCATTACTTATGGGGGCGAAAGCCTCTCTTTGCCAGTAATACCAGAGCCTTATTTGTTAGTGCTGCTCCAGACTCTGACTTTATCTCTAGAGGGTAATTAGGGGCTAAGGTTTGTCACAAAAGAATGGTTCTTGGGGAATAATGTTTTCACAGTGTTATCATTATTATAGTCGGTTTTGCTGTTGGTTTTTATGAATGTCTCAAGAGGCCTTTCATGAACCATAAAGGTGATAAAAATGCAAGGTATGACTGCAATTCTGAAATAAATGATCATGTAAAATATAGAAAGTCTTGTAGGTTGCAGCAGCTTTTAACTATCCCTTTCACACATGGTGAATTACGAAGCATCTGTCCATTTAACCAAAATCATGACACAGTGGTTCTTACCAGGTTAATGTGGTGCGTGTTATTTCGGAGAAAACATTGTACGCAGCAAAAATTGGGGAGCTGAATAATGAGTGTTAAAAAAAAAAGTGAGTTCATTTTAACACCAACAGAGTAATTTCAACCTTTTCAGTGTAAAATTGTAATCATGTCTGGAGTTATTTATCTGAGTTGATCACACTGGTGTTAATTTAACACAGATCAGAGTTAAATAAACCTCCGTCCTTGCAATTCAAAGTCAAGTGTTATTTTTTTGGTGTTAAATGAATGAACAGTTCCAGTTCAGAGTTAATTTAACTCCTTCCAGACATAAATAAGCTCCACCCAGAGCCTATTGATTTTGTTGTACACCGCAAAGACTTATGGGTAATGTGTTTGGGTTAATTGTAGTAGTTCTCCTTTGAACATTATACTTTGTGTCCTACATGTAGCCATGCTCCTTAGTTATCCTTTGAGTTATGCTGTCAGTATTGTCCGCACACCATCATAGAGACAGCAGCGCACGGGAGTTCTGTTTGTGCCTTCACCATCATGATCAAGCAGTGCATAGCTGTGAGAAGTGGGAATGAACTTTTCAGTCCAGTCACTTATTTCAGGAGTATTGTCACACTAGAATTCTTTCCTGCTAATGACTACATTCATAAGTTATTCGATAGAAGTAAATATTTGTTAAAAACACGTTACTTGTGCATTTCTGAATACCGTATCTGGGTTTGGCTCAATATTTACACCAATGAATGTTAATTATCTTATATGTACACTTGTATGTGTTCATTTTGAAGGTTTGTCTTTATAATTAGCAGTGTGGATTGAGTTCACATTTAACACCCAACAGTGTTGATTTTGTATCCCTCTTGTTGCTTTTAACTCTGCAATGTGAGTTAAAGAAAGAACTCTAGTGTGTTGTTAAATATTTAACTATTCAAGAAATGTTAAATCAACTCGTCAGAGTGTGGAGCTATATTAACCCCGAAAAAGTGTTAAAATCAACTCTATATGAGTTGATTTAACACTTGCTGTGTATTTACCTACTTATGGTTTATTTCAGGTAAAAAATGAACTCAAATCTGTTATGAAACATAACATGTGCTTTCAGATACACTTTAGTTAGGACTCACTTTGTTTTCATAATTAAACTGATCCATGGATATGCTATATTTTGTATCTACAGTCATGCCTACAGAGCAAATTTTCATCAGCTGAAATCACACTGCCAGATTTTTTATTTCTTTCATGGCAAATTAGCATTTTCAAGCTACCTTGAGCTACGTTTTACACATCCATTACGGCTGAAGTGCACCACTACCTCTGGTAGTGGTGCACTTTGGCAGAGTTGGGTTATAAAATATTTCAAGCTTTGAACATCTCACAAAGCAGTCCATCTGAAAACATATCCGCAAGTTCAATTTAAGTCAGAAATCGTTGCTGGATTTGACGTCACACCCGAGTTACCAGTGTTCCAGTTAATGAAGTCAGATAAGTTGAGATTTTTGGTTAAATTAAAAACTGTGTATTTTCTGCCACTTCACAATTATGAATTACTTTGTGCTTTGACTAATAGAAAACCAAACCACTCTTCAAAGGGTGTTTTTCCCCTTTTTTCCCCATTTGTCTGCTTTCGTTATAACTGGTCATGGCTAACAAGACAATTGACAGGGGGATATGAGCATCGCTTTCATTCTGGCATTTCCTAATGTTAAACACTAGAATAATCAACAAGCTGCCTGCTTTTCTGCTTGCATCCTTTGTGTACTCCTCAACCCCCTACAACACCACTCGTCTGCTCTCTTTTTCTCTGTTCATGTTGATTTAGCAAATCCATATTGGATTTCCTGATACCAACAGCAGACCCAGTGGTGTGTACGACTCACATTTGAACCACTTTTTTGGATTGCACATCTGCCAATGTAGGAGAAGTGGGACTGCTTGGTTGTAGCCTTGCTGTTGTGTAACATAGTGTATATTTGTGTCAAAAAACTGAAGTACGATATAGCCATTTCTTTGTACATTTCACAGTGGCTTGCAAAAATATGATTACTCTTCTTGTAGATTTGAAAAATACATCTATTTGGCTATGACAACTTAAAGTATTGCTTATAGCAATCAATGAGATGAATAATTTATGGAAAATTATTATAAACGGTATACCACCTGACAAGTCAGGAACTATATATATAAATAGCCAAATATTCCAGTTTCTAATAGTTTAGCACCTGCCTAGATGAGAGCTCTAGACGTTTGTTGAACATCCACCTTACCACCCATGTATGCAGAATAAATTGTAAGGGATTTTCCAAAATACAAAAGTTTATTTACAAAATAAGAAAAATAAGAACATGTTAATTACCGAAGCTAGAAACAAACACTACTAATAAATGACAATAAATGAAGAACCACCAAAATAAAAATAATGATTTGGATAAATATGCAATAAAAAATACTGATGTCACAGTTCTGGAGGTATCTGGATCTGAATCTGCTCTAAAGACCAAGGCTTATATTGCAATGCTGTAAAGAAAGCTAAATTAGTTTACTAATTGTGATTAGTTTAACTAATTAGCACCATTGATTTATGTCTAAACCAATACACGATGTTTAGAAAAATAATACGTTCTTTGGATTAAGAAATGTTTTGTTTAAAAATGATCTTGATGGAAAGTAATTAACCCTTGGAAAATTACTTCTATTCATAGATTGACCACGGCAGTAAATAATCTAATTTAAGTATTTTGATTCATGAATGCAGGGTCAAACACTGATAATGAGATTAGTTTCCTGTATTAAACAACCTACTTTAAACCGATCTGTATTTTGAACCATCAATAGCAGTCTTCGTTTCTTGGAGTGCAGGCCTAAACCACATGTGGGCCAATCTTATCATATAGCTCACCTCTAAACCACATGGTGTTGTTTAGAGGCACTCTAATATTATTATTAAACAAAGAAAAGAAAACTCCTGTCAGATTGAGTAACTCAAATTATAGGCTTTAGAAAGAATCTTTGTCTGAAAACATTCCTGCAGGCAGAGCGGCCTGGTCTTACCCAAACAAGTAGCAGATTAAATCTTTGCAAGTTAACAAGCAGCAAAAACACAACCTTTAAATCTTAGTTATCCTAAAATAAATTACCCTCTGCCCAGACAAATCTTATTGAATATTGAGTTCTCCAGGCTTCTCCGTGTCGATCACGGGGCTCAAAAGGGCATAAGCCATCAGGCTAACAAATGATTGCTAAGTTAGTTAGGGTTCTGGCTCAGCTACCTAGCTTCCACACTCACTGAAACAGTACCTTTTGGAGTTCTCCAGCACGGCATTCACCTCTCTCTGGCGGTGAATGAATGTGGCTTCGGCTGATTAAGGTCCCACTGCGGGTCAGCTCCGGTTCCTGTTGTGGCAGTAACTCAGTGAAGGTTTCGGCAGGCTTTGAGGGTAAAAAATGGGTTTGCTTCATTTTTGATTCACCTGGTATCTGCAGTCTTTGAGTTCCTTGGAGTGAGTTTCACCTAGAAACCCCACTTCCTGTGGGTGTGGGGTTTTATTCTTCTCCGGTGGACCTAGAATGCAGATTACCACCACCCAAAAGGCTCTGTGTGACCCAACGCACCTTAAACATTACTATATTGTCTCATGTTATAACCCCAAACTTAAAAGTTTTTCGTTGGGACAAACACAAAGTAGTGCATAAATGCAAAAGCAAACAAAATTACATACTTTATTATTATTTATTTTTTTATCAGAAAACTTTGATCCAGAGTTTGACTGAACATCTAACATCCAACACATAACAAATTTGATCTAAATCCTTCCACTAAAAACCTGAGTTATTGTTCAGGGTTGTTGTGGTTTTTGGAAGATTTACTTTTCCAACAGTCTTTAGCAGCATTAATTAGGTTTTCTTCCAAGACAGCGCTGTGTTTTGCAATCAATTCTGACATATTTAATTTAATTCCTGTTGAGGAAATGTGTCCTCACAGCATGATGCTACAGCCAACATGTAGTGCCATGGGGATGGTGTGTTAAGAGTAATCCATCCATTATCTATACTACCTATCCTAAGCCTGGTTGCGGGGGGGCTGGTGCCTATCTCCAGTAGTCATTGGGGGAGATGTGGCACACACCTTGGACAGGTCGACAGTCCATCACAGGGCAACACAGAGACACACAGGACAACAATCATGGACACACTCATACGTAAGGGCAATTTAGAAAGACTAACTAAGCTCATCCACATGTTTTTGAAGTTGGAAGAATTCAAACCAAAGAACTTCTTGCAAGGCAACAGTGCTACAAAGTGTGCCACGGTGCAGACCGTGATCAGAGTTCTATGCAGTGTTTTTTGCAATACATAGCATGGTTTACTTTCAACAATATATTTCTCCATGTTTTCAATAAAAACATATTTGTCGAGAGCAGGACAAATAGTTGTCGTGTTCAGTTTACAGAGCGCAGACTTTTATACCCTGTACAACACATTTTTAAAGCTTAGAGAATGGAACAATTAACATGTCATGGGTCCTCATCGTTCACTGAATATTCTCATTGGTCCTCAACTGACGCGGTTTCCAAACAAGATGTTTTCTTGGGTGTTAACTTCGTTTCGCATAAGTAAGCACTAAAGTCTGCTGCACACAAGTGCAATCTGCTGAGCTAACAGTCATTCGAGGCTGTTTGCTCAGCAAATAGCCTGCTGTGTGTGCCTATTTTTTGGTGACTTTTCTGCGTCATGAGGTGCTAAAGTGAAAATTAAACAGGTTTGATATTTTTTGCCTCACAAGTACACTTTCTGTGTGGGCTCTCTGTGAGCTGTCTGCTGAGCCCAAATATCAAGCGACCAATCAAAACGCGGTCTCTGATCACATGATTCCAAGATGGCACCCCCCGTCCCTTACCTCAGAAAAATGAATAAAACAGAGACCAAGATGGATATGGATGAAATGCTGCTACTCATTTTGTTGATGAGGTGTGGTTGCATCATATAAACAGGTATTGTCTGACAAAACACAATGATGACGAGTCTTCATCTTCTAAAATGTAATCTTCTCTGTGCGCTGCCATCTTTGAATCATGTGATCGGAGACCGCATTTTGATCTCTCACATCACTTGATGTGACGGCAGAGGATGCAAATAATAGGACTAAATGGAGAAAGATGATTCACTGTGGTGACCACTGAATGGAAAAGCTGAAAGACAAAGAAGAAGAAGACACTAGATATTAAGGTTGTAATGACTGAATGTGAGAATGGTTATTTTTTCTCGCAAGACACTGTATTTACAGGATTAAGAGACACATTAATGTAGGAAAGTTATGGAGATAGAGGGTGGCAAAAAATCCAAGCAGTTAAATCCAAAATAAACTATAATAGGATGTATTTAAAGCAATGAAAGAATGACAGTCATTGTGCATTTATTGAAAAAGGCTCACATTGAGCAACACAAAATGTATGTCCTATATGGAATACATAAATGTTGCTGATGATGTCACATCAGAAATAATATGAGCGTTTAAAGTACTTATTTTCGATTAAAAATTTGGTTCTACATTTCCGTCAAACCCTCACAAGGGAAACCATGTTCTTTTTGAATGATTGCATTATTTATCACAAGACTGTTTGATTATCCCCTATAATTGCGGAGAATTGGTACACCAGTGTGCATTTTTTCTGTAGACTGGCAGCCTATCTGACATTTGACACATGCAAAAATGAGCCATTGTGAATCCGTATATGCATGTTAATAACCTCTGAAACTCCAACATTGAAAATTCTGCTTTCTTTTGATGATTTGTAGATTAGGACTGGGATACTTTATTAATGAGTGAGATTACACACAGTAATCGCTAACCGGATTATGTTTTATACAGCTCAATTTCCTGTGGTTTCCAGCTCTGACACCTTTCAGTATTTTCTTCTCTGACTTTTTCTTCTCACACTGGCCTCCATCTGTTTGCCAAGAGTTGCTCATACTACACCCTATTCTTTCATCTCTGGAAATTACTTGGGTTAAAGAAATACCTGTAAGGACATACACACAATTTTTAATGTCAAAGTGACTGATGAAGCATAACAAAATAAATATGCTAATAGGCCTGTCGGAGGTGGGAAATTAATGTTCTATGACCCAACAGAGTTAACTTTATTTTAACTATTAATTATTTCTAACCCGAATTTGCATGAATTTAGCGAAATAACGCCTTTAAATAAGAGATGGAAACTAGGAGGCAGATGAGTGTGGAAGGACAGACAAGCTTGTTTGAAACTGCCTTTGTAGTTGGTAGACAAGGAGAAAAAAGGGGAACAAACATGAAAGGCAGCTATAAAAAAAGACTGAAAAATAAATTTTAAGAGGAAAACCCTGACAGCTGGAATAGAAACTATCAAAGTGTAACTCACTAGCAATGTGCTTTCTGTCCTCAAATGGGACAACTCTTTTTTCCCCTCTCTAATTATTGCATTTTTTCACCCTCTCCTCTTTATGACTGCCATGGCATTTCCTATGTGCATATCATATTTGGGGTGTTTTTCTAATTTTTCACCCCTTTCCAATGCATTAAAGAGGATTAAATTATTGCTTTAGGGAAACAATAGGACTAACATGGGGCTTAAGAGGCCAGAACCGAACAAAGTCAAACATTGCACTGAAGGGGTGTCCTGTAGTAATCCTACCAATATTCTGCTTTTTTGCCCTTTTCAGTGACTTTTTTTCACAGCTTTTTTTATGGAGAGAAGGGATTCTTTTTACAAAAATGTTTTCAAAGCAGAGCTTTTTTCTTAACGAAAATGCTTAATTGATTTTTAAACATCAGTAAGTGGATTGTCATATACAGTGGGGAGAACAAATATTTGATAGACTGCTTTTTTAAGTTTTCCCACTTATAATTTTTATCAAATGTGCTCTTCAACTGTGAGGGACAGAGTCTAAAACAACAATACAGAAAATCACAGTGGAGGATTTTTAAATATTTAATTTCCATTTTATTGTATGACATAAGTATTTGATCGCATATAAACCAGTAGGAATTTAGGCTCCCACAGACCTGTTAGTTCTTCTTCAAGAAGACCTCTTCTTATCCACTCATTACCTGTATTAGCTGAACCTGTTTTAACTCATCACCATAAAATATGCAAGGCAAGGCAATTTTATTTATATAGCACACTTTCAACACAAGGCAATTCGAGGCTCTTTATATGATTACAAAAATGTAAAAATTAAAACATTGAATCATTAAAGAAAGCATAAAAGAAAACATTTAGTGATTACAGCATAAGAGAAAATGTATGTAAAATTATGATTTACGTGATTTAATTTACTAGGATATTTCTATGCATGCATGCTTCTTTGAATGTTTGTTAATTAGTGTTGAAGTTGGTGTGTTTCTTTTGTTAGTAAGCAAGCGGTGTGTGATTGTGTTTGATTTGGTGTGATCTCTGTGTTAAGCCACAAACAGGAGAATTTCCAAAACAGACGAACGTTACAGACGTAAATTATCCAGTGCCATCACGGCCCCGGTTCCGATATGAACGGTAGTAACCAGACCGAAAAGCAGCGCATATATTTTTTAATCATGCCTCACGCTCTTCTACACTTCCAACATTTCAACATTTCAACAGTTTGTCAGCTGCTCCACAAGAGAAAACAAGACCTTGGATTGGTTTTATGCAAATGTAAAGGATGCTTATATGTCCAAACCAAGACCTCTGCTAGGACAATCAGATCACAATCTTGTCTTTCTCTGCTCAGAATATAAACCACTTGTTCAAAGGCAACCTCCGACAAAGAGAACTGTTAAATAATGGTCGAATGAAGCTGAAAAAGCCCTGCAGGGTTGCTTTGAGTCCACAGACTGGATGACTCTTTGCCAGCCACATGGAGAGGACATAAATGCCATGACTGGGTGTGTGACTGAATAGATAAACTTCTGTGTGGACAACATTGTCCCCTCCAGAACAGTGACATGCTTCCCTAATAACAAACCATGGATCAACAGTGATCTGAAGGAACTGCTGAACAAGAAAAAAAGAGCCTTCATGGAGGGAGATAGGGAGTTATTAAGAAGTATACAGAGGCAACTAAAATTCAAGATCAGAGACAGCAAGGAGGCTTACAGGAAGAAGCTGGAGAACAAACTACAGAGGAACAATATAAGAGATGTCTGGTCTGGAATGAAAAAGATCACAGGCTTTAAGCACAGGAAGGACTGGATAGATGGAAGTGTGGATAGTGCCAATGAACTGAACACATTCTTCAATAGGTTCAGTTCAGGAACAAGCTCAGCATCCTCGTCTCCTGTTTCCATCCAGAGAGACATCCGACTCTCCTCTGACCCACACCTGTCCTGTCACACCTCAGATGTTTTATCTTCCACCTCAGTCATGAACTCTTCTTCTTCCACAACTTTGTCTTCGACCAAGTCAGGAGATTCCGTTACCCCCTTTACCTCACCTTCCCACCTATCTTTTTCTAAAAGTCAGGTGAAGAGGCAGTTGGAGAAACTGAACCGGAACAAGGCTGCAGGTCCAGATGGTGTCAGCCCCAGAGTCCTGAAGACCTGTGCAGAGCAGCTCTGTGGGATTCTGCAGCACCTATTCAACCTTAGCCTGAACCAAGAGAAGGTTCCAGTGTTGTGGAAGACATCCTGCCTTGTTCCAGTACCAAAGAAAACTCACCCATCAGTCATCAATGACTACAGACCTGTTGCCCTGACATCCCACATCATGAAGGTCCTGGAGAGACTCTTGTTGCCCCACCTGAGTAAGCAAACTAGAACCTATCAGGACCCCCTGCAGTTTGCTTATCGCCATGGTGTTGGTGTTGAAGATGCCATCATCAACCTGCTTCAACCAACCCACTGTCATCTGGACAAAGCAGGCAGCACTGTGAGAATCATGTTCTTTGATTTCTCCAGTGCATTTAACACAATTCAGCCTGATTTACTTTGTCAGAAACTCCTGAAAACACAGGTGGAGGCCTCAACAATCAGCTGGATCAATGACTACCTGACAAACAGACCACAGTTTGTGAGACTGAAGGATTGTATGTCAAACCAGCTGATCAGCAGCACAGGAGCACCACAAGGGACTGTACTCTCACCATTCCTTTTCACTCTGTACACCTCAGACTTCCAGTATAAGACAGAGACCTGTCATCTGCAGAAATACTCAGACGACTCTGCAATTGTCGGGTGTATCAGAGATGGTGAAGAAGCTGAATACAGAGAGCTGGTGAGAAGCTTTGTGGCATGGTGTGGAGACAATCATCTTACCTTGAATGTGAACAAAACAAAGGAGATGATAGTAGATTTCAGAAGAAACAGAGACAAGTCAAAGACTGTCTCCATCATGGGAGAAGAAGTGGAGGTGGTTGAGAAGTACAAATACCTCGGAGTTCACCTGGACAATAGACTGGACTGGAGAATCAACAGTGAAGCCGTCTACAAAAAGGGACAGAGCAGACTGTACTTTCTGAGGAAGCTGAGGTCCTTCAAGATTTGCAGCAAGATGCTGCAAATCTTCTACAAGTCTGTGGTGGAGAGTGTCATCTCTTCGTCCATCATCTGTTGGGGTAACAGCATCAGAGCCAGGGACTTAAAACGGCTCAATAACCTGATACAGAAGGCTGGTTCTGTTATGGGGACGACTGTGGAACAACTGGAGATAATGATGCAAAGAAGGATTCTTCATAAAATTAAAAAGATCATGGACAACCCTGAGCATCCTCTCCATGAGACAGTCCTACAGCAACAGAGTATCTTCAGTCGGAGGCTTCTTCAGTTTCGCTGCAACACAGACCGCTACAGGAAATCCTTTCTCCCCACAGCCATCATGGTCTACAACAATTCCTTGAAAAATTAATTAATGAGCTACAACAACAATTAATTTCCCTCTGGGATCAATAAAGTATTTTTGAATTTGAATTGAATTGAATATTTTGGTGCTTTATCCCCCCCCCCTCCCCACGAGATGTTAAGCACTGTGGATCCTGCATGCCATCAGTCCAGAGTGATAAGGTAAACATTGTTATCTTTGTGCAAAAAAAATGCTAAAAATTAGGACTGTGGAAATTAATGTACCAACGCGGGTGGATTAATTCCTGGAATTAACTGTTTTTTTTGGAGTTTGTTTCACGCATTGAACGCATACACAGAAATGCGCCCTGTTTATAATTCAGCCCCCACCACATCAGCTCTCCTTTCTAACCAGCCAAACTACAATTTTTGCACAGCAGCAGGTGTTTGTGATCCTAAATGACATGTGAGTATATTATTAATGGCTTATTGGCTTTGTGGTGAGAAGATAAATTCATAAGTTGTCTGTGGGAATTATCCATCCGTTTCGGATATCACCTCTGGTGTGTGCGTTTCAGTGTTTGCTGTATGTGCAGTGCAGTCAGAGTTTGGGGTGTGCGGTCCTTAAAGATTAAATATTTCATATTTATGTATATTTATGCATTCTATCTCACTGTATAGCTTCAGTACATTTCATAGTAAGATACTGCTGCGGTAAAAATACGAAATTATTCAGTTTAGGTGATGTTTTCGGACTTAAATTAGTGCTAAATGCTAACTACATAGCCTAGCTCTGTTCATCTTCACAATGAGCGTTTATTTCCTGCTGTGGTGAACTGGATAATCTGCTGTTTACTTTTGAAAAATGATCAATGGTGACATTTGATTACTAAGTCTAAATTACATTTTATTTATGTGATATTTATCACAGACTACTGATATACCAGTGTTAATTTTATTCATATATTTGACTTAGTTCTGCCTCTATTTGTTATTGGAGTTCAAAACAAAAATGTAATTGATTTCTCCTATATTTAATTTTTTTAAAGAGCAACTGCATCTTTATTTGTCCTTTTATTTACAAACAGTAGGAATGGTGATTAATTTATTGATACCCTGTGAATAATTAGATCACGATTTTTATTGTTTGACAGCCCTACAAAAAATAACTAAGTACGAGGGTTTTTGGATGAAGTATGTATGTTTTCCATTCTTAAAGCACCGATTCAAGCACCGTTTAAGCACCGGCACCGTTTCAAAAGTACCGGTTTAGCACCGGTATCGGATAAAACCTAAACGATACCCATCCCTAGATGCGGATGATCAGGGTCACAGGCTGAAGCAAACTGGCAGTATGTTGGAGGACAGAGCAACAGAAGAGTGGTCGAAATCCTCATCAAAACTAAAGTTACTTGTTACAGCAGAACCGTGAGTAAAGAACCTCTTACTTACTCTGACGGATATTGGACAGGTTAATTTTATTTGCAGCTGAGCACGCGACTGGATGTGCAGCTGCACACCTACCTTTGTTTGGAGTTAATCTTCGTGGAGGATTAAAGAAAACCTGAAGTGGATTTTTGGTTTCATATGTTATTTTGGACTCTTTTGCTGGATTGATATTGTTGTAAATAAAACCAGGACTGCACTTTCTTTCTTTTTTGATTGTATCGAATTCTTGGGTGTATTATAAATAAATATTGTAAATAGTAAATATTGTTGGGGCATATATTTGAGTTTAATTATTGAGTTTTTGGCTTACCTAATTTTTCATTCACTTTGAGGGTGACAATCATTATTTAATGTTTGCATCCTTTGTGGCGTTTAAAAATAGTTTAAGGATAAGTTACTGTTTGTCTTTTTTCTCCTATGGGGCGTTCAGACCAAACTTTGCCGCCAGGCGTCAAACAGCTCAAACGGATGAAAGTTGCTGCTTGGAAAAATCAAACCCCACTGCTTGCACATTTGTAATCTGCATCGGTTGCAGCGCGTCACAGTACATCAGCAAGCGGGCAGGGATTTCTCTTCCACCGGGAAACTAATAGTGTATATTTAACAACTGTAGTGTGCCTAACCGGGTTTGTTCTAGTGTTGGATAACATAACAAGAAAGTTAAAAGAACATATTTAACTGCTTACCTGGCAATCTGATAACTTCCACCAAATAAAGTCAAATTTTTCCTCAGTCTCCAACTCCCCAGCCTTCCACTTCCATCTAGCCGACTCCCCTCTGATCACCGCAGAGACCCTGTTCGTTGAGTAGCTACAGCGCACGGCTCATCCTCCTTCCTCCCCTCTCCACGAGTGGCTCCAGCCGGTGGCTCGGCTCGTCCTCTCCGCTCCCCACGTAGCTCCAGCCCACGGCTCAAAGTTCAAATTTCCCAACTTCATGCAGCAGCAGCCTGGATGCCATGACGGATCGTTGGAGCAGTAGCCGCTGCTCTGACGGGCGTGATGAGATGCCTGGCAGCTTGCCGCAGCTTGACATTCACCGGCTGCATAGGTACCATAGACTTTGCATGTAATCTAGCTGCCCTGCTGCCTCGCTACCAAGTGCGGTGTGAAACCACTATTATATGTCAGGAGAGACACCTGACTGGCACCCCAACTTTAAAACGTGAACTGTTAACCCGTCACAATATCTGCTGTCTTTTGCATCAGCTGATTTATCTCTTGAGGTAGCTGGGACATCTTGCTCAGGGTGACAATCTCTTTGTGTTCCAGCTGTTTTGCGTCTGCTGCCTTTTGGGTCAGCTGATAACGCAATGCGGCAACCAATCAGAGCATCTCACTGTAGTGATGTCACGACACACGTATCTTGAATGAAGCACGGGTCGAGTGAAAACATTTTCAACAAACGCAGATTTCAAAAATCAGAAATAACACTTACCGAAGACAGATGGACAGGCACTTCTAAGGTGGAATAGAGCACCTGTATTTGGTGTCCTTGAAGGAGATTTGAGCTCCAATGCAGCCCAGGAGGTCTTAAAATTGGGCTAAAACAGACCGAAGTAGCGCTGAAAGCGAACCTCATCCATAAGCAGCTGCTGGAGCATATGGTTAAACTCTCCAAACTCAGAACGCATCTGAAGAATGAGCGCTAATGCACCCGATATTGAAGATGTCTAGCTTTACCTAGCAAATAAAGCCAAGCCACTCCCTCGTTACGATCCGCCATAACTCAGAACATACGGCAACAGACCCACGCGCTCATTTCTGCTCAGAAGCAAGCATTGGAAGCCGAAAAGTACATGCGTCAAACTTCATCCGTCGAGTCCGTTGCCTGACGCAGACAAACTGTGCAGTGTAAACGCAGCATAAGGCCCCGCTGAACAGGTTTTCATCGGTAAGAACTGCACATTCATCACGTCATAAGAAACCCCAACAAGAAGCAACTATGAGTATTCCCTTAAAAAATAGATTTGCACCTCTCAGCTCATCACCGTCCAGCCCGCTGAGACTGCGAGCTGCAGAGTGAGGTCACCGGAATGTAAATAAAGATAAAACAAACTGCAAAAAAAGGGCAAAGAGAACAGAGAACAGCAAGCGAGGGAGAGCACTTATTATTTTTCATGACTGATCAAAGGTACTGAACAGTTATGCTTTCAATGTGTACTTTTGTGATCTGTTTTACAAATGTTTGATTGTGATAGTGGCATGAATAACATGGAAAAACTTTACCTCAATACACATCAGCCTGAATTCATGGGTCTCAATGAAACCTCATAGGTCCTGCATCACATAGTATGTCAATTCAGCCACTGGAACAGCAAAATTCTAGGTTAAGCAGAAATTGCAGCAGTAATAAGTGTGGTTTGTTTCAGGCATCCTGCAACAGTTTTTTTTTTCTTTTAGTTAAAATTAGTTAATTTCTAATTTTAAGCAGTAAGGTTTAAGAACATGCTTTATAAGTACTGCTGACTTGATTTTGTTCTAAGCAAATTAAATTGTTCCCGCTTAGAAAGCGCATTATTTTTTCAATTAGTGCCTGTCACCTGGAAGCTCTTCTATGTTGTGCTGAGCAGTCATTTGGACTTTTGATGGCACTTATCAATGCTGGTGCTCTTTTACAAAATTGTGTATTTGTATTTTCTTTATTTAATATGTTTCAAACATTTTCTTCATACTAATCACCAGAATTTAAACACCAACAGATTGGTTTTATTGTTGATTCATTCAAATGTAATAAATCTTGTTGCAAAATTATGAGAACATGAAAACAGAAAGAGGCTTTATATGGCTTTAAAGTAAAATAAATTCTGTTTGAGATATTTCTTTGTTATCAACAACCAAAGTAATAAAATAAAGACAAACAGATTCAATTATAAGGAGTATTTAATTCCTGCATAAGACACACATACAGATGAAAATCTCAGTCGTTTCTCTGCCTAGACCAGACTGCAAGCATCTTTTATTTAGAGCAGTTGCATAATTTCATAGGTTTTATTTTATAGAGCAGAGGAATGGTATGAGTTTTCTAACTCACAGTGACTCTCTGAAGAAACCCAAAACAAAGAAATTCCCTGTTCTCCTTATCTGTATGTAGATGGTGTTGAATTAAATATTATCAAAATTAATTAAGTGCATGTTCAAGCAGAGACAAAATGGAGCCAATTTCCAGTTCTTAACATTTATTTTGAACAGATTAACAAATTGCAGTTTACAGAGAAAGATGCCCTAGTTTCTCTGGGCCAGATTTAAAGACATCTGACAATTGAATGATTTTCCTGTCATAACTTTTATAGACACCAGACTTCGCCAGGATTGTAGGCGTTTCTTCTCCCTCGAATCTGCTCCAATCAGAACCATTTCCAAACAGTGTCTTGACCATGATTGGATGTCAGAGAATTATGCAGTCATAAGATGAGTTGTGTCCTTGTTCCTGGTCAAAAGTTCATTCTGAGTTTTATGGCCCCAGGTTCCTGAGCAACACTCCCAGCTTCATGGCCTTGGTTCCGGCATACTAAATCTACAAACATCCTGTTTTTACAGCCTGCAATAAAACTTACCCAAGAGTTTTATGACTTAAAAGCTTATCCCAATAACAAATACTGACAGACAATATATTTTTTACAACCATGCAAACTATATAAAACAGACTTTTACCTTCTGAATAATAGATGTTTAAAACATATGTAGAAATAATACAACAACTCCCTCTTTCAATCTTTTTTGAAAATAGATTGATATCTTCTCTGTACTCTCCTTCAGGGTTAGTGTTTAGAACTTAAGATCAAAACCTGTAAAGCATTTTGAGAATGCAAAAAAACTCAAACCCAAGAAATTTCATCAGTTTAAAACATGAAGTCTTTCATATGATACCACAACAAGACTTCCAGATTAAAATTCAAAACACAACCTGTTACAATACCTTTTTTAACCTTAACTCCCATTACTCAAAAATGTCAATCTGTTAATTATAAATTCACCCTCTTTTGGCATTATACAAAAAATATTTATTTTAACAATTCCCAAAAAGTAATTAAAAAACCCGAAAATGTATAAGAATGTCTTACATGTGAAAAGTTAACTAAGTCTAGCTTTTAATGTATGTGAATACTGTGGAGGAGGCCCCAGAGAAATACAATACAATTTAATACCCACAAGATAATGAGAAAACACAATTGACTATCTGTTCTGAAACGGATCCAACTTAGAGTGTTAAGAAACCTGTGAAATAGAAGGTATTAAGAAACCTTTAAGAAACCCTCTTAGGCAGTATTAACAATCTGCACTTGTGAATAAAAAATAGTTACACAACCTGTAAAATGCCAGAAAATGATTAATAAATGTTCAGTCTTTATATTTGTATTCTGTAGTCTTCTTTCTTCTCTCTCGTGGTTAACCCCCCAATGGTGGCACCTGGCAGCTGTACAGAGCTGATCAGTGTTCCAGTTTTACTCCCATATATGCAGATAACCACTCTCTGAAATGCCAATTACTTCATTAATTGAGCATTTCCCCCAATATACACAAATCCACAGCTGGCCCCGCTTCCAATAGCTTCAACTTCCGTTTCAGCTTGGTCAAAACCTGCTGTGAAGCTGAGTGATGAGTTGTGATCCTCTTCTGTAGATCCCTCTTTGAGATGGCAATTTCAATTTGCCCATCTCCCTCATATGGCACATAGATCACACTGGATGATTAATGTCACCACCCAAACAACCTTCTGGGTGAGCTAGGCCCCGCCGCCTGTGGCTTCAGCTTCCGATTCACCTTGGTCAAAACCTTCTTGACCCTCTTTAGGTAGATTCCTGCTGATCCTCGAACAGGTTCGTCGTTGCCGTGGAGCTGCACTTTGTGTGTGTTCCCAGCTGTCATCTGGAACTAGCTGAACCACTTGGACTCCTCACGCCTTCGACCTGGAGCTGTACCTTGGACCCCTTCAGCAGCTGTAGTCAGCTGTGACCAGAGGAGACTGTGTGCTCCTCACGTGCTGCTGAATCCTGGGGGCATAAGCTTGTAAACATCTAAAAAATGACAGTTTTTGATCCGGTCTTGTGATCACTCCTTTTCAATCTAATCCAACTGTATTGTGCTGAGAAATTATTTCACCCATCTAATTAAAAAGTAATCCCTGGGGAAAGAGCAAATCCATCTTATTTTGGTGCAACACCGTTGCTATTCCTGAAAACTAAACCAAAACACCTCCCTCATTAATGGATTTAAAAGCAAGAGCAGGCTCAAGAGTTTACTTTTTGTCTACAGTTCAACTGATTACTATCCATTTGCTTGGTCACCCAAATTGATTCTTTTATTTACTTATTTTATTTATCAAGTTTAAGACAACTTATACGTCTTTTTTACTATGCCTCCTTTTAAATGTTATCAATTATTCTATTATCCATTTCAACTTTTTAATCATCTTAAACCGTTAAGCACTTTGATTCATTCTTTCTGCTAGAAATCAAATAAAATTCTGACTTACTTTTGATTTAGCTGTTCCATTACAATATATCCTTTCTTAAATTTAGTACATCCCTGTGGATGAAACGTAAAAATAATAATAAAAAAAAAAATTTCTCTCTCACCAGCCAGCAACCCCCTGCTATCGGCCCAATTCTTCCTTCCAAATTTTGTTCCCGGTAAATGGTGGTATTTTACCTGGAGATAATCCTGGGGAAGACACGGGGTTATCAAAGTTCGAGGAGCCTCGGCCACCTTCGATCAGACAAACAGAAACCCTTGTGGTTAGTTCAGCAACATTGACATTGAATCAACAGTCTTTGATCATCACTTCTTCAGCAGAAACTGTCCATCTCACGCC